>JBBPDJ010036794.1:0-13822 GCA_037974625.1 Cucumis cinereus | reverse complement strand
AGGAGTTGATATTCCCAAAACTGATGAAAGAACCTACAGGAGCATGATAGGAAGCCTTCTCTATTTAACAGCAAGTATGCCAGATATATCCTATGCTGTAGGAGTATGTGCTCGATATCAGTCTGAATCTCACACTTCTCACTTGGCCTTAGTTAAACATATTCTAAAATATATTCATGGTACAGTAGACTATGGCCTCTGATACTCTTTTGATACTAATCCTACACTAGTAGGTTATTGTGATGCAGATTGGACAGGCTGCTCAGAAGATAGAAAAAGAACTTCAGGAGGATGTTTCTTTCTTGGAAAAAATCTCATATCTTGGTTCAGCAGGAAACAAAATAGTGTTTCTCTCTCAACTGCCGAGGCTGAATATATAGCAGCACGAAGCAATTATGCTCAACTAATATGAATGAAACAAATGCTAAAAGATTATAAAGTTGATCAGGATGCTATGACTCTATATTGTGACAATATGAGTACAATCAATTTTTCCAAAAATCCTATTCAACATAGTAGAACCAAACACATTGACATTCGACACCATTTCATCCGAGAGTTAGTTGAAAATAAGATAATCACACTTGAGCATGTGAGAACTGCTATTCAGATAGCTGATATTTTGACAAAACCACTTGATACCATAACCTTTGAAAACCTACGGGCAGGGCTAAACATTTGCCAATTCAACTTTTGAGTTAAATCATGAGAGCCTAAAAATATCAAGAGTTTATAAAAATAAAAAAAAATAAAAAAAAGGGAGAAAAGGCCTATATCAAATAGCCCATATTATATTTATAATATAATAATAAAGGAAGGAGAGAGGCACAAAATTCATTTTGAATCAAGAAAAGTTCATTCTTCTTCGCGGCTTCACTCTAAAACAGTGGAAGACTTCTTCACTTCGCATTGCTTCAAGGTAAAAATGGTGTCTACACGTCACAGTACATATGATCAAGAAAGATCTCTGCGTTCTAAAGTTCGTCAGAATCCTCATGGAGTACGCATGCGAGGTCCCCTACTGTCCGCCAGAAAGAAAAAGAAGGTTAGGTTTTCAAAAACCAAAGAACCTACTCTTGAGGTACCTGACCATAATACTATGATTTCTGTTACTCCACATGAAAATGATGATAATGTGGAAACCAATCTAGAAGATGACTCTAGTAATCCACACATGCATGAACTGGAACCTGATATGGTGGAAACTATCTTAGAACCAACTGATTTACCTATAGAAGATAGTATAACTGGGCATGGTGAAACAACTACAGTTGATGAAAATATGGGTTCTGAAGTTATTACTAATGTTGTGTCTGAAGATAATCAAACACCTTTACCTAGTCAACCTCTTCCTGAAGAACCATTAGAACCAATTAATCCTGAAAGACCATTAGATCCAGTTAACCCTGAAGAATCATTAGAACCAGTGAATCCTGAGCCATCAGATGATGATATATGTCTGGCTGATTTATTAAAATTAAAGAAAACAACAGGGCCAAAATCTTCCTCAAAAACCAAGAAAGATAAAAAAGAAAAAGGCAAAAAGATATCATCTGATCAAACTACTTCCAAAAACAAAGGAATTGAGTTTGTATCTACAAAGTTTGGTCGAAGAAAGATTCCTCCCAATGTACCTTCTGTACCATTAGATGGAGTTTCTTTTCATTGTGAAGAGAATGTAGCCAAATGGAGATATGTCATTCAAAGGAGAACTGCTGATGAGGTTAATATCTCTGATAAACACCATTCGTGCATAGAGATAATGAAATTAATACACAAGGCAGGATTAACCAAAACCGTATCTCAAGTAGGACCATTCTTTCCAAGGTTAATCTGTGAATTTATTGTCAATCTCCCAGCAGGCTTCAATGATCCAAGTGACTCAAAATATCACAAAGTGCATGTTAGAGGTCTTTGTTTTGATATCTCACCTTCAGCAATACACAATTATTTGGAAATAGAACAGCCATCTGATATCCCTACTCAATCTGTTCCTATAGAAGTCTTAGCAACAGAACTGACTGAAGGAGTAATTAAAGTTTGGTCATCTTCTGACCACCTATCTGCAGGAAATTTGAGTGTCAAATATGTTATTCTCCACAAGATAGGAATAGTAAACTGGATTTCCTCGACTCATGCCTCAAGTATTTCAGTTGCACTTGTTAATTTGATTTATCAAATTAGGACCAGTACACCAGTGAACGTAGGAGAACTTGTTTTGTCTCAAGTATTGAGACATGTTGAATCTTTTGGACTGAAAATACCTATCTACTTTCCACGACTTCTATGTGGGTTGATGGTATCTCAGCATCCAAATGTTCTAACAGCACAAGATCATCCCGGTCCTACTCCTAAAGTCCTTCAATTAAGCTTAAGATTATTTCAAGGAGCACATGTTCCAGATATTATTCATGATCTAAGGACTCCAGTTGCAACTGATGGTGATCAAACAGACAATGCACAATACTACAAAGATGATCTTTCTTTACCACCGGCTGTAAGTAATAAAGTTCTACACACTTTAATTACTGAATCAAGAATGTTAAGCAGCACAATACACACACTGTCAGACAGAAAGTCTATTGTGGACTCTTTTATTAACACTCTTCAGGGGCTGCTTCCATCAACTTCTGCCAACACAATGTCTGCTGAACCATAAGAGCCAGATGTTGATGATCCTTTGGCAACTCCTTCTGATTTGGATGTGTAGATCAGAAGGTGATTTCTTTCGGGAGACCAGGGGGAAAAAAATTAAGAAGGAAGCCATATTTTGTTTAAACTCAAAATCTTTATCAGATTGTATACTTTTGATCTTTACTATGAACCTTATAGATTATCACTGGGAACTGATCTTTAAAAAGTCTCACATGTTTCAAGTCTGTTATGCTTCAAGACATATATTATCATAAGGTTGACATATATTATCATAAGGTTCATAAGAAGTAAAAATGATTGCCAGAAAAGAAATATTTTTGCCAAAGGGGGAGATTGTTAGTATATTTTTGCTAAAATAATATTTCTTTTCAAAAAGATAAAATGGCTATTTTTAGATTCGTTATAAAAATAGGAAATATTTAATTGAAGATCTATAAATAGGTATTTCCTATTTTCTTTACAAAAAGGTAATTTACTATTTATAGATTCCTTATAACATTAGGAACACTTTTTGAAGATATATAAATAAGTGAACCATTTGTGAAGAAAGTATGCTACAAAATTATATCAAGCAAAAGAAGATTGAAGACTAAATCTCTCAAGAGATTTGTTGTTGGAATATTTCCAACTATTTAACTTTATGATAAAAGAATCTCATATACATTGAAGATCATAAAGTTCTTGAGATTTATTCCTAAATCTAACTACCGTTGCATCTGCTGTGTGCTTTGTGAATCTATTATATTACAAAGCTTACGTGTTCTGGAGTATTCGAACTATCACTTAATTTGCATACAAAGTTATTTATCTAGTCTTTGACATTGTGAAGAACGTGCATTACAAGAGGAGTAAGAGTTAGGGGGAGCCTAATTATACATCAAGTGTTGAAACAGGTGGGGCCTGTATTCTACTAGATAGGGGGAGCCTATCTCAAGAAAGTATCTTTTACAGTTAATCAGGGGGAGTCTAGATTCTAGAGATACATAAGTAACATAGAGTGAAAGTGTTACTTAAAGTCTGTTATTCTAAACTGTGGGTTTAGATTTGAACAGCAATATCTCACTTGACTGTAATCATTCAAACTCTTGTTCATATTGAAGCACTGTTCTTATAAGGCATAAGTGCCCCCAGACGTAAGTGATGTTCACTGAACTGGGTTAACAATTTTGTGTGTGTTTTATTCTTACTCTAATTATCCTGGGTTACATATTTAGTTAAAATTCAGATTTAACTAAATAAATACAGTAAATTAGATATATTTACTATTTCACAGTGCAATCTTAAATTAATTTATAAATAAATAATAATAAGTCATTTTTCGATAATAATTTATATAACAATATATATTATATTCAAACTCAATTTTTTCTTCTTTTCTTTAAATCAATCAAATCTCTTAAAGTACATAAATCTCAATTTGAATTATCTTATCTAATAATCAAATTTAAACTACAATGCCCAAGATCCTCCAAATAATTTAAGATAATTAATTAGAAATTTTCTAAAAATTTGGAATGTTACATTCTTCCTTCCTTAAGGAACTTTCGTCTTTGGGTATCGTGCTCTCATTTCATCCTCTCGTTACCACGTAGGCTCTCCGACTAGGTGAATCGACCATAAAATATTTTCTAACACAATTACTCTATTGCGTAACATCTTTACTTCTCTTGCCAAAACTTCAATGGGTTGCTTCTCATAGCTCAAATTCTCATTCAACTATAGTGGCTCATAATCATTAAAAACACTCGACCCACAAATCTATTCCATCAAACAATAGCATGCTTTTATGGAACCATAATATTAAACAAGTTCAATCAATTTTTCAATTTTGAGTGTCCAAGGGTATTCTAACAAAAGAATCACTTTCCTTAGAATCACTTCCTAATCTTGGCTTTAACATCTAGCAACCTATTATAAAATCAGTCTCCTCTTTCCTCTATCTTATCTCAATAAACTTTAATCACGCATCTATGTATGCAACTTATTATGACAGAGTTTATGATAATTCAACTAAGCTCATTCTCCAAGGTAAAACACAACATAATCCCTTGAAGTCTCATTCGAACAACTATTTACCAAATACCGTTTAATTTCTCATCTTTAATGTCTTAACTCTGTACACAATACAATGTGCTTCAAACTTACTTGAACTTAAACATGTGCTTAGTGTAACGCCTCGAGTTTTCAACCTTAACCGAATGTCGTTACTTACGTAAAAATCATTAAATCCATTTTAAAAGATGAAGACAAAACAAAACAAATATTTTAATTAAATCCAAGTAAAGTAAGAGAGGGTTTCCAAACGTTTAAATCAAACTAATAATGAAAAAGATGAAAAAAGAACCTAGACGGGATCCCTAAAATAGTTTTCTAACCAAAGTTATTACAATTAAAACCAACAAAAGTTTAATAAGAAAGAAAACAAATGCCAAATAACCGTGCGAAAGCAAATGGAAAGGAATGAGTATAAAAATGAGACTTGCCCTGATATGGTCACTGGTTTCCCCTGATATGGTCACTGATGTTACTTGCCCCTCGCCGGTCCATTCTTACCTTTTCCTGAAATAAAAAATAGAAAGGAATGAGTATAAAAATACTCAGTAAGGAAAACCACTACAGACTCCACTGGGTGACTGTTAACTTTCCCTAATGTCTTGTACTTTGCGACACATAGTCGGGTTGTTGAGTATTGACAAATATGTCGGAACAGGCCTCGTACCGAGGCACTTCACGACCCTGTCACAGTAAAACACCACACATGCTTGCCCTCAGAACGAATGTCGGAACAGGCCTCGTACAAACCCCCTTCTCGACCTTCAGTGACGGGGTGCCACACAGGTTGGTCGACTAAACGTCACACAGGCTAGTTGACGGAATGCCACACAGGCTGGTCACTGCAGTGACGGGGTGCCACACAGGCTGGTCGACTACACGCAACACAGGCTAGTCGACGAAATGCCACACAGGCTGGTCGCTGCAGTGATGGGGTGCCACACAGGCTGGTCGACTACACGCCACACAAGCTAGTCGACGAAATGCCACACAGGCTGGTCGCTGCAGTGACGAGGTGCCACACAGGCTGGTCAACTAACGCAACACAGGCTAGTCGACGAAATGTCACACAGGCTGGTCACTGGCTAGTCAGAATCAAATCGTCACACGACTTGAAAACTGACCTATCGTTTCCCACCAAGTACAAATCATTAAGTGAGTTAACAGAAACCGTATCCAATTAATCCAGTACAAGTATTGTGATCACAATAACCAAACATATCTCATGTAGCAGATATCACAGGTAAACGGTACAACAAATCATGCATAAACCAACAGATTCATAAGCCAGATAAATCCAAATCCAACACTCAAAACAGGCACAGAAATCCATCTTAACACCTTATACGCCAAAAGCGTAGATTCGATAGAAGCAATCCTTACCTCAAGTTACCAAGATTTCCTTAATCGAATTAGCTCCCAAATGACCCTAAACACACAAGAATTCAAATTAATACTTTCTTCCCCAAAAGAAATATTAATTAATTCTAACCATTAATAGCCACTTCCAAACTCACCAACTCCGACGAAAACCAAGGCGATTGAACCACATACAAACTCGATTGACTCTTCAATTTGAACCTTTAAACAACAAGGAAAAATACCCAATTAATCCAAGGAAAATTCTTAATTAAAATTCCAATTGGCACTTTAAAACTCAACTTGGTTTCTTTCCAAGTCTTACCAACAAACCAACACAGAGCAGGGGCAACGGAGACAGGAAGCGACAAAAAACAAATCCCTCAGAGGCTCGGCTCGGCTCGGCTCGGTTTGGCTCTGCTCGGGGGAAAACGAATTTGGCATGTGACAGCGCAGATCTGACGATGCGGCTTTCAGGCTGGCGCACGGTCGTGATGAGGCTCGCGGATCCGGGCGTTGAGCAGCTCGACACGTAAGATCTGGCGCGTGGAGGTGTTGGCGTCGCGGTTGGATATGGCGTCGGTGCGGGCACGGCGCGATTGCAGAGACGACTGAGATCTGGCTGCAGCTGGCGCGCACGGGCGGTGCAACGCGTAACGGAGCTGGGCATTTTGGCGTTGAAGATCGGCTCGGATGAGGCGCGGGCGAGTGGATCTGGCGAGCGGATCGTTCGGGCGTGCAGCTCCCTAGGTGGCACGACTTCGCGAGCAGAGAGGCGTTCAGCTCCGGGCAGATCTGGGGAGGAAACGGCTCGGGTGAGGAGCAGATCCGGCGTGGAGCGGCTTGGGCGACGGACGGATTGGAGAGAGCGTGCACAAGGGCGGCTGGGCATTCGGCTTGGTGTGGCTGCGAGCAGTGCAGCGGCGGCGCGATGGCGTATGAGGGCGACGGCTGCTATGGAGGGTAAGGGGGGAGGCGGCTAGGGTTTTCCAAGGAGGAAGATGAATGATTGGAGAAGAAGATGAAGAAGAAAAAGGTGTTTTAAATGAATAATAATAAATTTAATAATAATACCATTATTATTATTTTATCATTATTATTATTCCTTCTTTTCTCTTTCCAAACAACCCCCACTTTCCTCATTTCAAAACAAAATATTCTCTCCTCTTTTTACCAACTCCAACAACCAATTATTCCTAAATTCCAAAATAACATCCCATCAAAAATAAAAAATAGTTTTCTTATTTTTGGGATGTTACACTTAGTTCCTTTTTAGCACCACTACGTGGCGACATTTTCTAACAACCACACACTTTTTTTCAAGGTTCTCAATCACATAAATAGTCCATCTTTTGTCTCATCATAAATTTTGAGTTTTATTCCAGTTGCAATATTTTTCATCCCTTTCTTCACTTCGTCACTTGTGAAGCATTTTCATAAATTCTTTCACACTCCCAATTCATTTTCTTCCAGCTTCAATATTTCACTCATTTTTCTGCTACCCTGCCGCTTACTCATTGTGTACTGACTCCCCATATTTACTGTCTCTTCAACCCATATTATTCTTTATGTTCGTGTGTTGTACGTATATATATATATAGTTGTGTACCTAATAATATTTATATTTAAGTTCGTCACGAAGATGTGCATAGTTTGTTATTATTAACGCATGTTTGTCAATGAAAAAGGGCACGCTCTGATCTCTATAATTAATTAGTTAATAATTGCATGTGTGTATATCAATCATCATCATCTGTTGATTTATCAATTTACACCTTTCTCCAGATTTAGTTCGACCAATAATATTGTTTAAAACTTGTAATTTTTGTGAAGTGTATTCGTAAAGTTTTATAACCTAATTAGTTTAGACTATTCATTACAATAACCTTAAAAAATCATCTTAATAAAAGATGGTAGTGCTCCTGTTTAAGCTAAAGCCCCAAATACTATATAGTTTATTTAATTAATAATTAGTAGAAACATAAGTTACATTCAATATTTGACTTATCAAAGCATATAAGACAGATGGTAAACAAGGAGCCCATCTACATGAACTTGTTTAATCACTTAATTGAAGCCATAACTTCAACTCCATACATTCATATAATATTAATTTTTTATCGAATTGTTGATATAATTTATATTTTTCTAGATTTAAACATCGATGTAGGATGAATCGATATTTTTATTACATCGTCGAAAAAGTATGCTGATTTTTCTTGTTGACCTCAAATAAGTATGCGGATTGTTATAAATTTATAATTTCACAATATGAAAAGTATCAAATTTGATTAAGTTTTATAGTATTGTTTCTTAATTGAAATTAGTAGCATGTTATTGAATCTTAAAAGTATCAAGGGCCACCGTTACTATTGGTATCATCATTATTTAGTTGGAGTATGGTGATTCTTTTTTCTAGACTATTTACACCTACACCATTTTTTCCCAATATATTTCATTTATTTTAAGACGTTTTTGAAAGTCACATTAAGATCAAATCTAAAATATAAGATTCATGCCCCATTTGGTAATCATTTTGTTTTTTGTTTCTGTTTGAAAATTAAGTTTATCGACACTACTTTTGTATCTAAATTTCTGACTTTGTTATCTACTTTCCATCTAAGCCAAATTTTGAGAACTAAAAAAGGTAGTTTTCAAAATTTTCAAAAAGTTGTTTTTCTTTTAGAAATTTGGCTACAAATTCAACCATTGTATTCAAGAAATATGCAAATCACTGAAAGACATGGAGAGAAAATAAACTTAACTTTCAAATCATTATTTATGTAATGGTTCATATTGTGTGTGTGTCTTTTTTTTTTTTTGTTTTTTTAATTAAGTTGATCGATAGAAAATGAGAAACAATGCACTCTCATTGGTAGTTTATCTCTACTATATTAAAAGGACGGATATGGAAGAATCTTTCTCTTTCCTATTTTCCCTTACAACTTTTTATTATTTCCATTTTGTCCCTATTATGTCCCTTCAGTTAAAATCTTCACATCTAATCAATCAAACTCTTTCATCCACCTACAGTCTTAGTATAGGTTCAAGAGGGCTCGAGCCCCCCTCAGCTTAATGCTCTTTATATAATATATATACAAAAAAGTGAAATAATATTAATATCAGAAGATAGTCTAGCAGTAAAACTGCCTACTAACCCCCTTAAACCCCACTTTGTACATTTTTTTATTTAAGATTACTTTTAGCCCTCGTTAACAAAATTTCTGGATCCACCACTATTTTCATCGAAACACCTTTTGCAAAAAGACTTCATCCCTTCTACGAGAACCACCCAAACTTGGTTTTGTATTTAAATCTTTGAAGGATTTTATTTTTGTCAATTGTTCACTAAGAAACCATTTCTAAATTCTAAATTACTAGAGATAAAAATGGGACTGAAGCGCACATAAATCTAAAATTTATGACATCATTGATATATACTCAAGTGACAATTCAGAAATGAAAATTTTATGTTGAATTTCAAAACGATGATTTTATATATATATTTTTTGTGCTTTTTTATTTTTGTTCAAACTACCTTTTGGATAAAATGATAAGGCTCTTGGAATTTTTACTTGGAATAATTTGACAAATTTTCTTACCATACGTTGTGTAGGTATTGAGAGGCAACGATCTACAATATTTTGAATTTTCTTGGCATACGTTGTGTAGGTGTTTGTTCTTTTAGATGCACATTTTTGTGTTTTTTTATAAGCAATTTTTATTTGATTATATTTTTCGATGAATAATTTTTATTTTTATTTTCATTTTATTCTTGGTAGAAAGACAAACCATCAATATATTTGGATAGGATTTTCTGACATTTTCAAGGCATTATGATAACAAGATATTTGCTTTGATTTGTTAAGATTCATATTTATTTATTTATTTTACAGTATTTTATTCTATATGAGAAAAAAGTGACAAGGAGATAATTTTCTATACTTTTTCCCTTAGTAAATCCCTGTGCAACACTTTGTTAACAAAAATTGACATTTTTTCAGTGTAGGTATCTATTCAAAAGAAAATAGATGTGGCATTTCTAATTTTTAATTACAAAATATATTTATGTTTTTTTAAAATCGAAGTACTATGTAGAATATGTTCAATTGATGTTGGCGGGATGCAACTCTTCGAGAGTATGTGTTTGATGACTACTAATTGATGCACATAGAATAATGTAACTATTCAAAGGGTAGTGGTTACACATCGAACATGTGCTTCTTTTTCATGTAGGTATGAAATACATATATAAACTAAAAAATAAATAGAGTATTTGATTATAGTATTAATTTAAAATCACATAGCTAACATTTTAGGCAAAAAAAAAAAAAAAATAATAACTTTTAAATTTTAGGCATGAAATAATATATATATTTCCAAATTATAAGTAACAGTGCTAAACGATAACAATTTTATTTGTATTATGACCTAAACTGTAAAATAAAACAAACTTTAAAGTATGCGTACAAAAATAGTATTTTAACATCAACTTTATTAGCATTATAATAACAATACATCTTTGTAATAGACATGTAATATAGTTTAACTATAATTTTTTAATTTGCTAGATTTTACACAAGAGAAAGAGAAAAGGTGAAGAAATAAAAAACAAAAGAAAGTAAAAGATGCAAATTAAAAGTTTAAAAGTATCAAATCAATTTCCATCCTCAAAACAAACTAGAGAAAAGAAAACCTAATACATACGATAATGATAAGACGTTTGTGGATTAAAAAAAAAACTAAACCTAATACGAACGATATTGGTTATTAGACATTTGTGGATAAGTTCTAACAGCTGCAAATTCTATAATCCTAAAATATAGATGTTCTTTTCGAGGATCCCAACACAACATAATATCATCTCCATTCTTATAGTCTATTTTGCTCGTGAAGTTCATATCTCAATGGATAATAAATTGGTTAGGATCGCTTAGCCTCACCATGGTTACGACAAAACTTCTGTAACATCCCAAAATTTTGAGATGATTTTAATTTGATTATCTTGAATTAATTAAGTATAAGTTGGATTTATTTGGAGATTTTATTTGATTTGGGATGTTAATTATTTTATTTTGGTTAAGAAATTAAATATATATATATATATATATATATATGGATATATATATATTTAATTGTTTGGTTAAAAGATAATTGAGAAAATGATTTAAAAGACGAAAGAGAGAGATTGATGGAGGAAAGAGAAATGAATATTAATATTAATAATAATATTAATTATTATTATTATTATTATTTGTTAAATGTTAAGGTTTATTGGAATTGTGAAAAAAAAAACTTTTATTTTCTTCTTCTCCCTCTTGAAAATGCCACCGCCCTCCCTCAACTTCACTGCGCTCTCCGTCTGACCAGGCTCTGCTCTATCGGTAGACATGCCCTTGCGGACGTGCACCACCCTTCCACGTCGCGTATTCGAGTCGTGAAGCGACGTGTGTTGCAAGCCTTCCCGAGTTTGAAACGAACGCAAAGCCTTGAGTGTCGTGCGCCGCTTTTGTCGTTTCGTTAGCCGATGTCTGCTTCAATCCGCGTCATGCCGAAGTCCCGTGAAGCCACTGATCTTGGTCTGCAAGCACGTCTCAGGTCGCACTGGGAGCCACATCCTCCGTTACCCTCTCTGTCCTGCAGCACTGACATAAGCCGCGAGCTTCGTCGAACTCCTTCCGTGTCGTCGCTCTGTCTAGACCAAATCTGAAGGTCGCAAGCCGTGCGTCTGCCCGCCGTGAGCTGCGCTGCACTGACCAGTTCTTCAGCTCCAACGTGTCGCCACTTCTCTGATATGTCCACCGCCGCTACTGTCTTTTTAGGTGAATCTTGGAAGGTATGAAAATTCATTTTAAAATTGGGTTTGGGTTATCCAATAGGATTTAACTTAAGAAATTAATCGAAAGTTATTCCTTTGTTCTTGAAGGGTATTTTTTATTTAGGAGCGTCATCGAAAATTAATTTGTAGGGATCGAACGATCGTTGGGTAAGTTTTTGTTAAAGATGTTGAGGTTAATTTCGATCAATAATTGCTATGAAATTTATTGATTGTATTGTGGTGTTTAAGACGATTACGAGGAGTTACTTGTGCAAGCCAAGACTTCATTCGATAATTGAGGTAAGGGATACTCCTACCGGACTCACGACTGTAGGTAACGTAAGGTTATTGGTAATTTGACTGGTTGTGTGATGGGATGACACACTACTACAAAAAAGGGAATACTTGACACTTTGAAATTTTCTATTCTTGACGGTTTTATACAAAAACGTCAAGTAAAGTTAAAAACTGTCAAGAATAAACAAAAAGTGAAAAAATGTAGATTTGTTTTGAATTTTTTTCAATATTTGGCAGTTTTTATCTGTCAAGTTTAGTTTGTTTTTTCTTGACTAATTTTAGCCGTCAAGTAATAGGGTTAATTATTTTTTTTTTTTGAAAAAAAACACACCCCAAAAACCCTTTTTCTAAAATTTAGTCCGAGCGCTCATCATTTCTCGCAAAGCAAAAGAAATTGCTCCCTTCCAAAATTTTATCCGCTCCAAAAACCCTTCATTCAGAGTCGGCGATGAAGAAATCTTCACGAGTTCTTAGACAGTTTTCTCTCTTCAAATCCGCTAGGGTTCTGCATTCAGAGTCAGCGACGGAGAAATCTTCACAAGTTCTTAGACAACTTCTGTCCCTTCGAATCCTCTAGGGTTCTGCTTTCTATCGAGTTTGAAGACAATTGCAGTTTTTTCGACATCGGGTTGGTCGATTAGGATGGATTTGCCTTTGGTTTTGCGGTAGAGGATGGTTAAGAGACGAAGAATTTTGGTAAGAATTTTTTTCTCTGCTAGTTTCTCTTCATTCGAATCTAAATTCCCGATTCTTGATTTTCAAAACTCTTGTCTCTTCAATCTGTTAGGGTTCTTCTTTCAAGTGTGTTCGAAGACGATTTGGTTTTGAAGGGTAGGGTTTTGCCTGGGAGACGAGGTTTGGTTTTTGGATAAAGGCAGTGCTCTTGATTATACTGTGTATAAACTAATTTCACCTTTGATGTTTTTATAATCAGAGTGCATATTTTTTAGATTGGAATCCCTATGATGACAATCTTATGATAACAGGGTAAATTTTAGTACATTTTTTCTTTCACTTACTAATGTTTATGGAAAATTATCTCATAGATTCATACAAAATAGAAAAAAAAATTTACAGACACGGGGAGTGAGAAGAAATAATAAGTAGCACAGTGGTCTTACTGCTATTTTCCTCTACTTCATTATATTAGATTTTGTGAAGCATTTGGTTTGGTCTCATCATCTTATATAAAATGGTGGTGAGAAATGGAAGTCCATGTTTGATGCTATAAAACTATGATTTCTATCTCTTCTTTCACTTCTTTCTCCTTCACTTCGCCGGATTTCATTTTTATCGGATCTCTCTTCTCTCTGACATATACTACTTTACAGAATTGCTCAACCCATTTACTTCTTACAGCTAGGTTGTTTCTCTTGTGTTTTTATTGATACTTAATAAAATTACCCATTTTTTTTTCTTTCTTGTTATTTTCCTCCTATGAGTGTACTTGGTTTGGTTATTTGATCTTAACAATATCCAACTAGTAATACTTGTGCAATTGTAGGTACTTAAAAGTGAAAAACTTATTAGTACCTGATCTGTTCTTTAAATTGAAAATTGTCAAGTGGGGAGAGGCCTCAAATTTAGATTGCAGTTGGTTGATTGACAGTTTTGTTTTTCTTTTGGTTGTTTAAAAGTAGT
>JBBPDJ010036793.1:0-13824 GCA_037974625.1 Cucumis cinereus | reverse complement strand
ATAATAATTGTTTATTAATAACGGTCAACGATTTACATTTACTATCTACGAGTTTTAGGACATAAAATCCAACACTTAGCATCTCATTTTAGACTTTATTCGTCTCAGTGTCCTGTTACTGAACAAGAAAGGTTAGAGATGTCTAATGTTCCCTATTTTAATGTTGTTGGATGTATAATGTATTTGATGATTTGTAGTAGACATGACTTGGGTTATGCTATGAGTATGATAAGCAGGTTTATGTCAAACCCTGGAAAGGAGCATTGGAATGCAGCTAAATGGGTGCTTCGATACTTAAAAGGTAGTGTCAGTGTATCATTGTGTTTTAGCAGGGATTGTGATAAATTAGCACTGTTGGAAGGCTTTACATATGCAGATTATGCAGCAGATCATGATAAAAGAAGGTCTCTATCAGGTCACATTTTTCGCTTGTGTGGTAATGTGGTCAGTTGAAAATTTACTCTACAGCCAGTTGTTGTGTTGTCTATTATTGAGTTAGAGTATATTTCAATTGGTAAAGCAGTTAAAGAGACAGTGTGATTGAAAAGAATAGTTGGTCAGTTATTATCGCTGGAGTTTATTCCTATCATTCGTTGTGATAGCCAGAGTGTTATTCATCTTGCGAAGAATCCATCTCATCAAGAACGGTCTAAGCATATCGACGTCAAATTTTATTATATCAGGGAGGTTGTTGCTAAAAAAGATGTTGAACTTGTCAAAGTTCATACAGTTGAGAATTTGTCAGATATGTTTACCAAAGTTCTTCCAGCTCATAGGTTTAAATACCTGCTAGATGAGTTGAATGTTAAATTCGGATGATAGGGTGAATGGAGAATCAGTTTGGTGTCTTAAATAGTTTTTCATGAGGAAGATTTGTAGAAAAGTGACACATTATTTAAGAATTTAAAAAGAGATTTTAATTGAGGACAATTGGGTAATTATGCCTCAATGGCATTTTTAAAAATATGTCCATTTTCTTTCTTTAGGTTTTAAAAAGGTACAAAGAAGAGGGGGAGAGAAAGGAGGCAGCCGCATAACACTTCTAAAGAGAGAAAGAGTGGTTTTTCTGCAAATATAGAGAGAGGAACATTGGTTTCTTCATCTCGATGCGTGTAATCGACGTGGGTAGTGTCCGTTTGGAGAGGACATCAACGTCGGCAATAGGTTTTTCAAAGGCTATGAGTTTCAGCAAGCCGTAGGGTCTTGGATTCGTCGTAGGAGTCTTCGTTTCGGTATGGGGTTGGTATTGATTTGCAGTGGGTTGTTCGGCACGTAGGTCTCTCGTTAGAGGAGGTGGTTTTTCGGCGGTTTGGGTCTCGATTTTTAGAGGCCTTTGTCGGCGCGTGGGTCTCTCAGTGTCTAAAGATATAGTCGGGTTTGAGTAGATAAATTACAGATTGTTTGTCTTGTTGAAATTCTGTAATTTGTACTCTTGATTGCTCGTAGTAAAATCTCGTCAAACTTGTTCTCAAAGTCGATGTAGACAAAATTGGTTGAACCACTATATATCGTTGTGTTCTTTGTCTCTATTCTTTATTGCTTTAATTGTTTGTGCTTGCCATTGCGTTCTGAGTTTGGGCGTTGTGTTCTTGAAAATTAGTTCGTAATTTCTACAACAACTTTTTTACCCTACTTCATCGAATATTTTTTTAAGACTTTTACTTTACTACCTTCCACGCACATCCATTTCGCACTAAGGTAGTAATAATTTAGTTTAGGAAACATATTCAACCTGAATCAATTAATTAGGCTTTCACTCACAAATTAAGCAACAATTTTCTTGTGTTCGATTCTACACTTACCAAAAACCTATTTTGGTTTATACTTGGACTCGAGTAAACACATTATCATCTCCACGCATACTAATTATCTCATTGCATAGCACACAATCAATCCTCTAGAAAAAAAAAATCAACTAGCATTAAATAATTTGGGCCAATACTCCACTATTTTGCTCTTGGGGTTGGAACTTCACAATATACATTCAGATTACTTTCAAAACCAAGAGGACATTTTCTTCTTTCCTCACTAGTTTATCATGCACTTCTTTATTTCTTTGAGTTTTGTTGCACAATCTCCTCGTCAATTGATTTTGCATTACTCTTCTATGCATCCAGACTTGCGACAACTTGTTACTTGGCTGATTTTCTCTTCTGTTCTTCAAATGCTGCGATAGAAATGAAAATTCTTACAACTTTTCAGTATTTAAGCTTTGTAAATACATACTTTTGTAAATTGTCATAACTTCTAAGTCTATTTGATTCGTTTTCTACCATCTTTCCTTAATTATCTTGAATAAAGAGGAACAATAACTTGTAGTTCTACAAGTTATCAGTAACCTTTGTTGATTGAGTTATTCCACACGTAATATCTGCACTAACTGAGGTGAAGACGGTATGTGTTGCATCATCAATGACGATCCTCTTTGTCTCTTTGCTTGGTTGGAAAGAAGAACCATACCCACCATGCTTCAACACAGTTTTTGGAACAACCAACATAGTAGATGGTGAGGCTTCCGTGCCCGACATTTCCAACTTTTCTGGATTTAACTTTGAACAATCCCCACCATTCCATACTATGTTGAACTCAAGTTGACGAGCTCAATGTCCCGACCCTGACATACGCTTGGTTTTGCAATATAGGCTCAATACCATTGCATCCTCAGCGAGGCCCAAACCCACAATAAGTCCAACATCAGTCTTAGATCCACTCTCTAATTTCCCACAACTCAGGCAAGTTTCGAGATAACTAAGTGAGACCCCCACTCCATTGTTCTCTAGTTATTTAGTTCGGTCACTGTCGCTATCAAAAATCATCACAAAAGTAGTTGTGTTATCCACCGATCCACCAACAGATGGCCCATTCATCGCTGTCGCCGGAACTGTGTCATCATTCCACCAATTTGACCAAAATAACTCATTCACAATTGTGGTCCATATTGGATAGAGAGCACTTGTCCCTCACCGGATATATCAAAAGAATCGAAACAATCCTTTACCTAGTGGCTCAACTTTTGCCAATAGGAACAAAACTTCGACAATCTATCGTATTTCATCTCAATCTAGCAATCTCCCATCAGATCATCAAGATGAAGCTTAATACCCCGACGAAGCGGCTTGGTAATATTCAATGAAATAAGCACATGAAGTCTTATTTCCCAACAAGATCCATCACTATTGCAATCTAATCTGTATTGTATTACCTAGCTTCTTAGCCATAGTTTAATTCGTACGAGCCAGAGGAAGATAAAAAAAATTAACCTAAAATGCAACCTTCTGAAATAGAAGGTCTGTTGGTTTAATTAAGAGCTCTGGTACCTCCAACACAAGCAAAACTTTATTGAAGAACTAGAGATCGATGCAAAATAGCTGATATTTATCCTCAACATGTGTGAAAATGAACATAAATATTTTCTTTCCAATCCTCTCCATTCGACAATTTTTTCTCAACCGTTCATGCCGCAGGAAGGGTTCGATCGATTATCTCGCCAGATATCACCCTCTGTGCCAAAAGCTTCCCCATCAAACAGAAAGTCATTCGATAAGCTGTCTCAATAACTGCTTGAGAACCCACATCCCTCGTAACTTTGTCCTCCTCACTTGTGACACAAAAGTGTTGCCAATCTGTCAATAACTCCTCTACCATCAATCTAAGACGCTAAACAAACCAAACAACAACAAGACTCAAAGTCTTAATCCCAATAGTCCTAGATTGAAAAACCTCTTCTGCCTAAGCATTCGAGAACACTTTTTCAGATAAGTTACTAATTAATGTATGGACTTATTTTATGAAATTTTTTTAGATAAGCATTCGAACACTTTTTCAGAAGTTGTCAAACCTATATGATACAAATAGGTATTTGTCATAAAAAAATTGAAAATAATGAGGTCACAAGATATAAAGCAAGATTAGTTGCACAAGATTTTCCACATGGACCTGGTATTGATTATGAGGAGACATATTCTTCGGTGGTGGATGAATCACATTAAGATTTTTAATTGGTCTGACTGTGTATGAAAATCTGAACATGCATCTTATGGATGTAGTCACAACATATTTATATGGATCTTTTGATAGTGATATTTATATGAAAGTCCCAAAAGAATTTACGATACCTAAAACATATAAATCAAGTTCCTGGGAACTATATTCAAAAGAGTTACAGAGATCACTATATAGATTGAAACAATCAAAACAAATGTGGTATAATCGTCTGAGTGGATATTTGTTGAAAGAAAAATGTCAAAATAATTTAACATGTCTGTGTGTTTTTATAAAGAAGTAACAGTCAGAAATTGCTATTATAACTGTATATACGTTGTTGATTAAATATAATTGAAACTTCTAAAGAACTTTAAAAGACAATAGAATATCTTAAGAAAGAATTCGAGATGAAAGATCTCGATTTTATATATATATATATATATATTTGCCTTGACTTGCAAATTGTGCATTTAGCATATGAGATATTTGTTCATCAGACAATTTATACAAGAAACATTTTGAAAAGATTTATATGGATAAAGCACATCCATTGAACATTCCAATGCAAGTTCGTTCATTAAATGTGAAGAAATGTATATTCCGATCTCAAGATGATAATGAAGAACTTCTTGGTTCAGAAGTACCATATCTTAGTGCAATTGGTGCACTTTTGTATCTTGCTCATTATACAAGACTAGATATTGCACTTTCAGTAAATTTATTAGCTAGATAAAGTTTCTCTCCAACAAAAATACATTGAAATGGAATTAAGCATATACTCTGTTATTGAGGAACAATTGACATAAGATTGTTTTATTCAAATAAATCAAATTTTGACTTAGTTGGTTTTGTAGATTCTGGATATTTTATCTTACCCACACAAAGCTAGATCTCAAATAGGTTATCTATTCATATGTAGAAGAATTGCTATATCATACAGATCAGTGAAACAGACCATAACAACCATCTTCTAAAATCATGTTGAAATTCTTGCAATGCATGAGACAATTCGAGAACATGTATGACTAAGACCAATGACTCAGCACATTCGTGGAACATGTGGCTTGTCTTTCAGTAAAAACCTTCCAACGATATTATGAAGACAACACTACATGTATAGCCCAAATCAAAGGAGGTTATATTAAAGGAGATAGAACAAACATATTTCACCAAAGCTTTTCTACACTCATGATGTGGAGAAAATGGTGACATCATAGTATAACAAATTTTTTCGAAAGATAACCTGACAGACTTATTTAAAAAATCATTACCTACCACAACCTTTGAAAAATTGGTGCACAACATTGGAATGTGACGACTCAGTGATCTCAACATTGAAAACTTTACTCCCTCTTAAGTGATGTTTCCATGATAGGGAGTAAATTGTATTTTTGTAAGTGTATAAATTATATGACATATGTACACTTTTTCCTTCACTAGAAATTTTTTCATTGAGTTTTATCATAGTAAGGTTTTAACGGGGCATATTTCATATACGTAATGGGCATCTAAGGGAGAGTATTATAAATATTATAATGGATGTCCATTATGCTTAGTGCCCATTGCCATGTGTCACTCCCCTTCACATCCAACTACTTTGTCGTGTGTCTTGAAAATACCAACCCTTAGTGGTCATATAATCTACGACATGTTTGCCAAATTGTCTATAAATAGTGGCATTTGATGAGTTTAGTAAGACACACGCATATAGTAGTTAAAATTCCAAATAAATTGGAGATAGTGGAGAATTTTTTAAGAATTTTATATTTTCTTATTTTCTTAACTTATTATTTATTTTATTTTATTTATATATTTTATTTATTTTAATATTATATATTTTCGATATCTATGTCCCATTTTACCTTATTTTTATTTTTATGACACTTACTTGATTTAATTGTACAATTTTTAGCTTCAATTATCGTTGCCCATTTATGATAAAATTTCAATACAAATGACTTCCTACCCCAACCACCCATTAACTTTCTTTTTTACTTGTGTCCAGCCTGTCTCCTAATTATAATCTTTGTTGAAGCTCTTATCACTGTTATAAATATGATTATGAAGATGAAGCAGGAATATTTTTGCTTTTATTTTAGATGGAATGTCTGTATGTATGTATATATATATGTATGTATGAAGAAGATGAATATTTTTTTAGAGGTTTAAATGAAAAAAAAAATGTTGAATTTGTTATCTAATTCATCTTACAAAGTTTTTTTTTCAAATACAACAAAATGAATCAATTTTTTTTAAAATATATCACAATATCACTGTCTAGCAGTGATATATTCCGATAATAATTGATAGACTACTATCATTTATCAGTAAGAGGCACCGAAAGATGGCTATCACTGTCTACCATTATCTTACATTGTTTTATCATTGATAGAATGTGGCTCTCTATATTTGAAAATATGTTCATAAATTTTGTCATTTAAAACAATTATTCCAATTATTGAATTTGGAAATTAATTGTTTTTTTAATACTAAATTTAGGGTCGACCAACCCAATATAATTTTTCTTTGTCTAAAAAATAAATATGAATTTATAAAAAGAAAACATTAACGGAAATATTAGTTTTACAATAAAGTTCAATCTTGTTTTTTAATTCTTCAAAACTAACAATTCTTTATTTAATTTTATTTTTAAATAATCTTATAAAATCTCATTAATATTAGGATAATTTTTTTAAATAGCAAAGCTCCTAAAAATATTTACAAATATAACAAAGTATCATTGTCAATGATAGAGGTGATAGATGATAGTAGTCTATTAGTGTCGATTAGTGTCTATCACCGACAAATAGTGGTATTTTTCTAGATTTGTAAATATTTTGGTTCATTTTGCTATATTTAAAAGCAACCCACAATTTTGTACTTACCTTACAAAAAATTAACATTCAAATACTATTTTAGAACATTAAGAAAATTCATTGGAAGATCACTTTTTAGTACCCTATGAACTTTTCATGGTGCGATCAATTTAATTTAAAACTTTTAATTATTGTTTAACATGGGACAATTTCTTATTATTTCTTTTTCATAATATTTTATTATTGTTTGTTGTTTTACAAGTGATGAGAGTGTGGAATGCCCAAAAAAGAGTGGATGCACCCAAGTATTAGTTTCCATGAAATATCAAATACATAAAAGATTCCTTTTTCTCGAAAACTTGAGTTTTCTAAGAAAATTATGGGTAAAAAAACAGTCAATACGATCTAACGGAAAACATATAGGCATTATATTAGCAAATCTATATAAATAAAATCAACAAAAATACATATAAATATAAAGAAAAACAAATAATCGTTTGTGTGTGTATATATATATATATATATACATAAATAACATATTGAGAAAGTAGAGAATATTTACTGAAAATAGATGAAAAGATAGCATAAAATGTTTAAAACCATGATGCTTGTATCACACTCCAAAAATCACACATCAGTAAATATGTAAAATGAAGTGAAGATGGCAAACATAAATGCAGAAAATCATATTTGAATAAATATTGTGGAGATAATATATGTAAGAAAAAGAAAAAGAAAAGAATACCTTGCAATCTAAATAAAGAAACTGAAGAGGAAGTTGAATGGTTGTAGAAGATGGAACATAAAAGAGAATGGCAGAAGGTTGACACATTATTCCTCTCTTCCAACACACAACTACTACTGTCTATTCCCATTTGTGGGAATTAAAAGGGACGCAACAGCTCACTGTATCACATCACACCCATAGAATCAATGCCCTCTTAACTTTCCATTTTCCCCACTTCCTTTCAACGGCTTCCATAGATGATAAATTCTAACAGTTGACTTACCTTTTGACAATATATTGGTGGCACTCTGGTGTCATATCCTTTATCTTATCCCATCTTTTACATACACACCATTCTATTCTTTGCACCCAATGCCCAATTCCAAGAATTACAAAATAGTAACTAAAAAAACTCTTTGATTTACTGACTTTTGCGTTCAATTTTATTGCTATCAAATTTCTGTGTGATTGCTATTGATTTTTATTTCACTTTGATTAATATATCGTAATTGTTAATTCTATCGAATTTTATCAACGATTCTATCTTTAATTAATTCTAACGTTTCAAATTCCTCAATCACTATGTTCTAAGTTTAATTCCACAATGAGCTAGTTGTTGCGTTTTATGTCCTAAAACTCGTACATAGTTGTTATAAGTGTTGTTGATTATTTTATTAGTTCTTTCTTAATAACCTAAATCCAATAAACTAACATTCTAAATTGTTTTATGAGTCATGAGCTGTATATGAAAATATACAAGGATCAATGTGCGAGATAGTTTAAAAGATATATAGTATAGGAATAAGGTAGGGTACCTAATCCTGGTAACACTATGCATACAAACCACTTTGTATTTGATAAAAACATAATGATCCAACGCGTTTGTGAAGGTGACATGCGAGTGGGGGTCTCTTATGCAATGAGTTTACATTAGACTGGATCACGAAATAGTAACCACTAGATAATAACTCTATTAACTAGTTAGGTTTTTATTTCATTGATCTAGGTAACTTAGTCTTAATTTTGAGTGTATTATAAACTCCTCTTCGCGAGGGATTGTCCTTTGATTTGTACGAGCGAGAGTGGTCAGGTTGTTGATTCAATAAGCCTAACATTTGGGGACAATACCGAGTGGAGATTGGAAACATAATCACACAAGATGGAATTCACACATTCCCAACTTTAGGGTAAGTAGATAAGTGTTCCCTTAAATAGTATCTCCAGGACTTGAAAAAAGGGCCCGACCCTTTCTATGGCACGAGAAGGATTTATGTTTATTAGTTAGACCATAAACAGGTTGTTCATTAGAGAAGCACTAGTATTTAAGGACTAAGAAGTAACTCAGGGGTAATATAGTAATTTGACCCAAGTAGTGTTACGGACATTCGTGAAGAACTAACTTGCTATTGTTGATCTATATCCATGACACGTAAATATATTTACAGTGAAAAGAGTTCGGCTGTGAGTCTTTAGTGGAGTGCACACACAATTAACGAATATTGATTACTGTGCTTAATGAGTTTAGTCAATTAATCTCATATCGTTGTAGCTGCTTATCTCTAGGTCCATTAGATTCCTTCCTAGCTTTTAAAGGGGTTTAAGGTTATTATATATTGACTGTAAGTTAAAATGCTCAAATTTACTTAGGAAACTAATATAATGTATGATGATATATTATAGTATAAAGTTTGTATTTTAATTAAACTTTATTATATTAATTTAATTTTGGATATGATTCAAAAATAATTTATGAGAGAATAAAATATTAGAATGAGTTCAAATTAATTTAATGTGAATTAAATTCATATTAAAATTGTAAGTTAAAGTTTAATATGTACATGATACACATTAAAATTATTGGTTATGTGAGAGATACAATTAAATATGATTCAAATTATAAATTAAGTTAAATATGTGATGTTTAACTTGGTAATTCATTAATTATTTAATTTAATTTCATTAGTTGAACTAAAACTACAAGTTAGGTAAAGGATATTCATTTAAATATGATTTAAATAAAATAATTAATTAAATTAGATTTAATTAATTATTAATTATTAAATTAATTTATTTAAATTAAGTTAAACTAACTCCAACATTTACGTGGGAGTTACATGGCTAGAACGTGGGATGAATTCCACGTTCAATCATCTCTCCCTCTTAATAGGTGTCTTCAACTTACAAAAGGGTTGAGGCTACGTAACCTAAGAGTGACACAGAACAGTTCTGTGATTTTTTCTCTAGAGATATTCTATCATTCTCTCTAAAAATTTATTGTTGTAAATTTTCTATTTGGTTCCCACAAACTAATTAATCTCAAACTCAGAGAATATGAAAGATTTCAAATGATGGTGACCTTCCAATTGGTGTGTTGTGTTGGGAATGCGAAAGACGATTCGATGCTTATGCAATGGAATAGTTATGTGTTACAAGTTTTTCTAACCTAGTCCTAGTATAAACTAAATTAGCTACCTGATAAGTCCAGGGTCGAACACAAAGAATTTGCTATTTACACTAGTGAATTAATTACTGCTCTTTTGGATAAGTAAGTTAATAAAGAAAAGAGTGAGTTAAATTATATGTTATACAAACTTATGCTAAACTAATCTAATCTACCCAGTTGATATGCGGTGAATAAATGAGGATGGAAATGTGCTAGCTAGCCTCAAAGCAATGTAGATGTTGTGTTAAAGGAAGTATGCGATAGACATGGTTAAGAAGTTATGTTAATCCGTTCAAAATCATGGTTATATTCATGCACTCAATACTAATTCAGACAAGCATCCTTTCGGCGCATTGATGCCATAAATATTCTATTTCTATATATAAATAATGCACTGACAATGCGATAGGTTTATTCTTATTTCTAAGTTACTTTCTATCTTTGCTCACTGTGGTCTAAGTTACTTACCCTTTCGAGCAATTGACTACCTTTACTTGAAAGTACTATTTTGATGCGTTCAAGTTTATGACTTGGTAAAGATCAAACAAAATGAACAATTCACCATGCTTTCCTACATATTAATTCCTAACTTCCTAACCCATTAGTGACTTTAGCTACTCTAAGACTCATGGAAACCAAAGACATGGATATGGAGGCATAAAGAGTATTCATATTGATAAAAAAAAATTGTTACAATAATTGAATTAACATATACAAACACTCGAAATGCAGTAATAAACACAACATAAAGTAGAGAACTCTGAGTCAAAATTTCTTTCTTATCCCGAGTGAGTTGGTTTATGTAAGACTTCTTAGCTTTGGAAGTGAATGGATGGTGGGAAATGGAAGAAAATCTAGGTAGAATTATGTATTAGGACAACTCTCTGAAAATCTGTCTTGGTGTATGTATAACTCTATTTTTTATCTTTGAATGAAGTATTTATAACTTTCGATTCTCGTCGCTCACTACGTACGTCCCTTGTTTTCCTGTCTATGCTTAGTGGATCTTACGCACATTCTTAAAGTCTTGCATCGCATCGAATCTTTGGTGCATACTCTGCTACTTGATGGATTATATTATACTCTCAACGCCTCTTTGAACGTTCGACTATGCTTCAAGTGATGAATTTCCTTTAACATTGCTTCTGATTAGGCGTTGAGAGGTCTTAAAGTCATTTTATCCATATTTTGATAAAATCCAGCAATGAACAACACAAGAGATCAAAGTATCCGAATAATACTGTCTTATAAACATTGAACACATAACAATCATAAAGTCTAAATTCCAAGTGTATTTGATGTGTTTTCTATGTGTTTCTCACCATAATCCTAATACTTGGACGCATAATAACACGTATTTCTACATGCTATCAAGGTGATTTGTAGATACAAAGGCAACAACGAGATTAAGATTTTTCTTTTCTGTATTATTCTTTAAATTAGATTTATTTTTTCTAAAGCATGCTTAGCCATGAATTTTATACAGTAGGTTTGTTCTCCGTATTTAATTTTTTCAGTGTATTGGGATTTTCAATTTCTCAACTAAATTGAGTTTGGTCTCTATAAAATCTTTCGCTACGTAGGGCTTTAATCCCTTCACTAGTAAAAGGACCTAATGAACCTATAGACCATGAGCTCAAACTATTCGAGATTAACTATCTAAACTCTTTCATCCAAGTTAATCAACATTCGTTAACTAATTAGGATTGTCCACTATAACCCGTAGCAGCACTCTCACGACAACAAAAACAATATTACTTGACATTTTTTTGCAGTCAAGTTTCGAATTACTTGACGTTTTTAAAAACATTAAGTAATCTTGTGTCAAGAATAAGAGACTTTTTTTAACTGTGTATGAGTGTCAATGTGATATTTACTTGATATGTTATACATGTCAAGTATATGAGATAACTTGACTTGTTTTAGCCGTCAAGAAATGTGTAACATCCCAAATTTTTTTAAAACAAATTGGGTTAAGTGTGAATTAATTGTTGGTTATAAATTTTGGAATTTTTATTATTAATTTTTTTTTTGTTTTATGAGTGGAGGGAAAGTTAGTGGGGTTAGTGGAAGAATGAGAGAGTGGAGATTATTGTGGTGAAAAAGGAGGGAATTTTGGGGTTTTGAAAAAAAGAAAAAGAATAATAATAATATTAAAATAATAATAATGGTTTTATTATTATATTAATTATTATTCATTTACCCTTTCTTCTTCATCTTCTTCCCCAATCTTCTTCTTCTTCACCATCAAAGAAACCTTAGCCGCCGCACCTTCACGCCTCCTTCTCCATTGCTGTCGCAGTCGCCCACCTCCGTCAGTCGAATCGAACGACGTCGAGAAGTCCGTCGAGCTCACGTCAGATCTGCTCGTCCGTGCGCCATCTAAGTCGTTGTTGTTTGCGCCGCGCTGGATCTGCAACGCCTCATACCGATCCGCCGCCCGCAGCCCAGCCCAGTTTCTCTCCAGTCACGCCGCGCTCAAGTCAGACGAGGAAGTCGTGGAGCTCAGCAGCGCCAGATCTGCTTCAGCCAAAAGTCGAGCCGCACGCCCTCTCCATCCGAGTCAAACCTCGCGCGCCAAGCGTCGCCGCGCGCTGCCCATCTGTGTGCCCAGCCGAGGTCAACAAGTCGTCTACAGCCACATCTCCATTGCAAGCTGCAAGCCCTCACGTCGGAGCTCCAGCTGCCACCCGTTTCCTCCCAGATCCGCGACACCGAGCTGCTCCACGCGTCAGATCTGACGCCGCCAGCCGCATCTCCTCCACTCCCGGATCTTCAAGCCGCGGCGATCTTCATCCGCGCGCCAGATCTCAAGCCGCCAGCTGAAGTCCCTTCAGATCTGACGTTGGTCTGAAAGCAGCGTCACCGGATCTGTAACCTGAGCCAGATCTGCTTCCCACGAGTCGAGCCGAGCCGAGCCGAGTTTCTGAAGTTTTGTGATTTCTTGTCTCCGCTGCCTTTTGCTCGTTGTTGGTTCGTTGGTGAGTTCAGAAGTGAGTAGTGACGGTTGAAATTACTTAATATTTTCTGTTGGAAGGAAAAAGTATTAATTTGAATTCTTGTGTGTTAGGGTCATTTGGGAGCTATTTCGATCAACAGAATCTCGGTAATTTCAGGTAAGGATTACTTCTACCGAATCTACGCTTTTGGCGTATAAGGTATTAAGATGGTATTTTGTGCCTGTTTAGAGTGTTGGGTTTGGATTCATCTGGTTTATAAATCTTTTTGGATTCTGCATGAATTGTTATACTATTACCCGTGTTATCTGCTGCTTGAGACATGTTTGGATTATTATGATCATAATGCTTGTAATGGATTTAATTGGATACGGTTTCTGTTAACTCACTTAATGAGTTTGTACTTGGTGAAAAACGATAGGTCAGTTATCAAGTCGTACGGCTGACTCGATTCTTACTAACCAGTGACCAGCCTGTGTGGCGTATTGTTGACTAGCCTGTGTGACGACAGTCGACGAGCCTGTGTGGCGTATCGTCAACTAGCCTGTGTCGCGTTTAGTTGACCAGCCTGTGTAGCGTATCGTCGGCTAGCCTGTGTGGCATTTAGTCGACCAGCTTGTGTGGAACCCCGTCACTGAAGGTCGAGAAGGGGGTCTGTACGAGGCCTGTTCCGACATTCGTAATGAGGGCAAGCCTGTGTGGCGTTTTTCTGTGACAGGGTCGTGAAGGGGCTCGGTACGAGACCTGTTTCGACATATTTGTCAATACTCAACCACCCGACTGAACGTCGCAAAGTACAAGTCATTAAGGAAAGTTAACAATTACCCAGTGGAGTCTGTAGTGGTTTTCCTTACTGGGTATTTTTATACTCATTCCTTTCTATGTTTTATTTCAGGC
>JBBPDJ010036792.1:0-13827 GCA_037974625.1 Cucumis cinereus | reverse complement strand
GACCGAGGCAAAAAAGGGGTGCATGCGGAACTGCCAGCTGACAGCCCGCTCCCACGCGCCCACGCGCCTACACGCGCGCCCATGCGCGCTCACGCGCCCGACGCTTCTGCCCTCTTCCCTTTTGACCGCGCCTCCTCCCTATTCGTCAGCCATTCGTGGATTGACTTTTTCCTCCTTTTATTACTTTATTATTTTTTCATCAACACTTCAATTTAAGTTTTAAGTTTTATAATTGGAGCCTGAAACCTTGCTGCAGGAGATTCAAGGGCTTTTCTTAGACTTTCTTACCCTCCAATACTTTTAAAAAAACATAATCGATGTCGTTAAATAGACTCGTGTATGTACTCTGTTTCTGTTTCGTATCCTTTACCTACTAACTCTATAAAACTTATTGTTTTTAATCCATGAAATTTAAACCCTAAATCCATAGTGTCTTTGATTGGGGGTTTAAGATGGGCGAAGGTCATTGGGTTAGTTAAAAATGGTTGATATCTTAGAATGGAAGACTAAGATTGTATTGTAGCTTTAGCATCTAAACTCTGTTTATTGGAGGAGGGTTTATGTCAGCATTTGCCGACAAGTTCTTTTGATTTTTAGATTTTATGATGTAATTTTTCAGTATTCGCTTGTCTTGATAACATTTTTGGCTCTGTTGTGGTCTTGATAAGGTAAGGATATTTAATTTTTTTTTCATATCGTTCTTTTTTCTTTTTCGATGTTACTGATATCATGTTTTTGTTTTGAAAGTAATTGATTATAACAAATGCAACTTGACAGAGGTTCACAAGTAAGAAATGAAATTATGACTTAAATGAAATTAAGCCTTTTGACTTAGATAGTTAGGATTATTTTCTTTATTGAAAACCCAAGATTTTATTAAGATCAAATGAAGGAATACACGAGAACACACAAAAGAATTACCCTAAGAGGAGCCAAATTCATCTAAAAAAGGCTCCAACTCCAACAAAACAAAACAAGACCTAAAAGGTAATTGAAAAAAAAAACTCTACACACCCTCCCATTCAGAGGCGTGATATCTAACAAGCTGACACCTCACCCCAAGGTCTTCCAACCCCTCTTAAAATCCTATTGTTTCTTGCACCCTAAAATCGTATAAAATAGCATAAAATGTTTCTTTCTTCAATCCCTGCCTAAGCCAAAGTTAAATAAATGCCTAGTAGAAGCCACACTGATCGAGCAATCTCACAAGACCATAGGAGATGATCTATCTCCTTGTCATAACATTTCCTCTTAACACAATAAAACATATAACCTGGTGATGGGGGAAGTACCAAATAGAAAATGTGACCTTTAGAAGATTTTGTCCAAAGAGTTATTGTCGTTCCTTGAATTGGAGTTATTGTGGTGGAGTTATTAACTGAAATCCACAATAAAACAAAAAACTTGGAAAGAGAAAGGACACATGGAATTTGGTGAATGGAGGATTATTAATTAGAGTTTAGAAATTTTCTTATGCGAAAAAGCAAGTCTTCCATTTAGATTTTAGTAGTTGTGGTTTTTTCTTAGACAAGAAGTTTGTTTAAATTTGCACATTCGTAGTGAAAAGTCAGCTTGTATTGGTTGTTTAGATAATAGGCAATCATTTGTTTCGTGAGTTAATGGTTGAATATGTAACAAAGAGAAAAGATTAGTTAAGGATAATTGAATTTCGGATTAAAGTTATGGGTTTGGATTTTAGTTTTTTTTATTGAAGAGTTCTTGTCATTTTTTGGATGAAAGATTAGCAAAGTAGATGAAGTGTTAAGATAACACACATAGAATACTTTTTGAATTATCAGTAATTTGCCATGGAGATTGATATGGCAATATAAAATTAGAGATTATGTACTGGAAAAAGAAAATGAAAATTGCCTTGGACACTAAGTTTATTCAAATTGGAGATTTATTGGTATATGATTTTGAGTTTTATAAGTTTTTGGACAATTGGTGGACAAACTCGCATATCAAAAAAGAGTAATTGGAGTGGTGATGAAAAGAGTTTTAGAAGAATTCTAGATAAAGGAAGCAAAAGAATAAGAGGACTTTGGGTAACTGGTGCTAGAGAGAAGTTGCATTGTAATGAAGCTAGATAATAAACAACCTTGATCTGTTCGGTTTAGTGGTTATGTATGTGAGGAGGAAAGTATGTTAGGACAAGAAAATTTTGGATCTTCATTAAGGAATCTTAAATTTTCATTGTTGACTCGATTTTGCTTGGGAACAAAATTTCGATATTGGATATTCGTTGGTATATGGTTTTTTTCCCTACATGTTTCTAGATAATTGGTGAAGAAACTCATATGTCTAAACGAAAGAAATTGGAGGGGCTATAAAGAAAAAGGGTTGGAGAGAATTTTAAATAATGGAAGCACTTGAAAAAAAATATTTGGATAATTCTTGCCAAGAAAAGTGAGTTTTATTGGTATACAAGTTTGGACATAGGAATACTTTGGATATGTTAAATGGTTATATATGCAAGGATAAAGAAAAATACGTTTGGGTATAATAATTTTGGAATAATGGGTGGATTGGATTAAAGAACTTTCAAATTTTGTATGCAAAAAAGAAAAACATCCATTTGGTTTTGTGTAGTTGGACTTTTTATTTGGACACAAAGTAATTTCAAATTTGTTGGTATGATTTTGAGGATCTACAAGATTTTGGATAGTTTTCGAAGAAACTCACTAGTTTAAATGAAGTAATGGGAGAAGAATTTTGAATATAAGTGTGAGATTGGATTACATATCAAAAATTATATATTGAAGGAAGAAGGAAAATAAGCTTGGATAGCTTAATTTTGGATTGAAGTGTGAGATTGCATATGATAACTTTTAAGGATTTTGTGGAAAAAGTTAAACATCCCTTCAGTTTTTTTTGTAGTTGAATTTTTATTTTTACACAAAGTTAATTCAAGATGTCGATTTCTTGTCTAGATTCGAGCTTAACTAGATTTGGAAATTTTTTGGACAAGCTCTATTTTTAAACGAGCTAATCGGAGGAGAATTTTGGATTTGAGTGTTTGTTTGGATTACAGACCAAAAATTATGTATTGAAAAAGGAAAATAAGTCAGGATAAGAGAATTTGGTATTAAAGTATGAGATATAATTAGAAAAAGAGGACGTGTTCGAAGATTATGTGGAAAAGATAAAACATTCATTCTGACTTTGTTAGTTGGGTTTTTATTGGATACAAAGTTAGTTCAAAATGTAGGTATGTTGGTATGGTTTGAAGGTTTTAAATGTTTTTGACAGTTTTGGGAGAACGTCACTAGTTTAAACAAAGTAAAGGCAGAGAATTTTGGATTAAAGTGGGCGATTGGATAAGATAACTTTCAACGTTTGTGTGGAAAAGGAAAAACGTTCATTCGTTTTTTGGTGGTTGAGTTTTTATTTGTACTCAAGTTAATTAAAGATGGAGATACGTTGGTATAGTTTTTAGGCTTATAAGTTTTTTGATTATTTTGGAGAACCTCACAAGTTTAAATGAAGTCATGGGTGGATAATCTTGTATTCAAGTGGGAGATTTGCATACCAAAAGCTATGACTAGGAAAATTTGGATAAGAGAATTTTATAAGGAAGGAAGAAAGAAATATGCTAGTTAGGATTTAAGAACTTTGGAATAAAGGGTGTGATTGTATAAGAGACCTTTCAAGGTTTGATAATTTCGGTAGAGCCTACAAGTTTAATCGAAGTAATGGGTGGAGAATTTTGGATTGAAGTGAGAGACTGGATTGCATACCAAAAGTTATGATTAAAGAATTTTTTATAAGAGATTTTATATTGAAGGAAGAGGGAAAAAAAACAAATTAGGATTTAAGAATTTTAGATCAATATGTAAGTTTGGATAAGATGGCTTTTAACAGTTGTGTGAAAAAGGAAAAAACATTTACTTCGCTTTTGGTGGTTGAGTTTTTATTTGGACACAAAATTAATTTAAAATGGTGATTTGTTGGTATGGTTTTGTTGAGATTAAAAAGAAGTTTTGAAAATTTATGGAGAAGCTCACAAATTTAAACGAGGTAGTGAGAGGAGAATTTTGGATTAAAGTTTGAAATTTAATTACATACTAAAAAATATGTCTGAAGAAGGAAGTAAGTTAGGATAAGAGAATTCAGAATTAAAGAATGAGATTTGATAGGAGGACTTTGGAGGATTGTATGGAAAGGATAAAATATTCATTATGTTTTTTTGGTAGTTGAGTTTTATTTGGATGCAAAGTTAGTTCAAAATGTAGATATGTTGGAATGGTTTTGAGTCTTATAATTTTTTTTGATAATTCTGAGAGAACCTTATAAGTTTGAACGAAATAATGAGTGGAGAATTTTGGATTCATGTGGGACATTGGATTGCGTACTAAACGTTATGATAAGAGAATATTATATCGAAGGAAAAGGAAAAATAAGCTTGAAAGGAGTTAAGAATTTTTTATAAAAGTGTGAGATTGAATAAGATAACTTTCTAGATTTGATAATTCCAGAAGAACCTTACAAGTTTAAACAAAGTAATGAGTGGAGAATTTTGGATTCAAGTGTGAGATTGAATTGCATACTAAAAGTTATGATAATAATATTTTGGATAAAATAATTTTTTTATAAGGAAGAGAGAAAATAAACTAGTTAGAATTTAAGAATTTTGGATTAAAGTATGAGATTTGGTAAGATAACTTTCAAGGTTTGATAATTTCGGTAAAACCTCACAAGTTTAATCGAAGGGAGAATTTTGGATTCAAGTGGGAGATTGGATTGCATTCCAAAAGTTATGATTAGAGAATTGTTGAAAAGAGAATTTTATATCGAAGGAAGAGAGAAAATAAGCTAGTTAGGATTTAAGAATTTTGGATCAATGTGTGAGTTTGGATAAGATAAACTTTTAACGTTTGTGTGAAAAAGGGAAAACATCCATTCGATTTTTGGTGGTCGGGTGGTTTTTATTTGTACTCAAAGTTATTCAAGATTCAGTTTGCCGGTTTGGTTTCAATTGAGGTTAATGAAGTGTTAACGAAGGAATGGGTGAAGAATTTTGGATTCAGGTGGGAGATTTGATTGCATACCAAAAGTTATGATTAGAGAATTTTTAATAAGAGAACTTTATATCAAATGAAGAGAGAAAATAAGCTAGTTAGGTGTAATGCTCTAGGCCCTAGATTCAGAATCTGAATTCGACAACTGACGCTCTCGACATTCCTCTACGTCCCATGTGACCTAGAAACATCATTACGTGTGTTAAAAACTTATTAGAGTGAAAGTTGCCTTCACAAACCAACACAACTCATTTCAACATATTTTGCGCTCACTCACATGTATTCCAGGAAAATTTCCAAGAGGTCACCCAACATAGAATTGTTTTAAGTTATGCAAGTTCATATGATAGAGCCACCGAAAAGAAGGTGCACATTGTTTTTCGGTAGCTTAATCATAGGAACTTTAAAGTTAAACTTGAAACAATTCTATGTTGGGTGACCTCTGAAAAATTTCCATAGGTGGCATGTGAGTGTGAGGATAAAGTATGTTGAAAGGACATGTGTTGGTTTGTGGGGACAACATTCATCCTAATAAGCCTTGAAGACAAGGATGACATTGTCAGTTGACAGGGAACACATTGAAATGTCAGGGCAGTCAGTTGCCAAATTCGGATTCTGAATCTTAGGCCTGGGGCATTACATTAGGATTTAAGAATTTTGGATGAGTGTGTGAGTTTGGATAAGATAACTTTCTTCAGTGATTGTGAGTAAAAGAAAAAACGTCAATTCATTTTTTGGTGGTTTAGTTTTTATTTGTACTCAAGTTAATTCAAGATGAACATTTTTCGGTTTGGTTTCGATTGAGTTTAACAAGAAGTTTTGAAAATTTCTAGAGAAACTTACAAATTTAAACAAGGTAATGGGAGAGAATATTGGATTAAAATTTGAGGTTCAATGACATACTAAAAATTATGTATCAAAGGAAGAAGAAAGTAAGTTAGGATAAGAGAATTTGGAATTAAAGAATGAGATTTGATAGAAGGACTTTCGAGGACTCTGTGGAAAAACATACATTATGGTTTTTGGTAGTTTGTTTTTATTTGAATACAAAGTTAGTTCAAAATGTAGATATGTTGGAATGATTTCGAGTCTCATAAGATTTTTGATAATTTCAGGAGAACCTCACAAGTTTAAACGAAGTAGTGTGTGAAGAATTTTGAATTCATGTGGGAGATTGGATTGCATACTAAACATTATGATAATATATTGAACGAAGAGGGAAAATAAGCTTGTTAGGATTTAAGAATTTTTTAGAATTTTTTATTATAGTGTGAAACTGGATAAGATAAGTTTCTAGATTTGATAATTTTGTTATAACCTCACAAGCCAAATCAAAGTAATGGGTGTGGAATTTTGGATTCTAGTGTGAGATTGAATTGCTTGCTAAAAGTTATAATAAGAGAATTTTGGATAAGAGAATTTTGGATAAGAGAATTTTTTATCGAAGGAAGAGAGAAAATAAGCTAATTATGATTTAAGAATTTTCGATTATTGAATATTATTACGAAAGAAGAGGGAATATAAGCTTGTTAGGTTTTAGGAATTTTGGATTAAAGTGTGAGATTAGATAAGATAACTTTCTAGATTTGTGTGGAAATGGAAAAATCTAGATGTTTAGGGAAAAAACATCCGTTTATTTTTTGGTGGTTGGATTCTTATTTTGACACAATGTTTATTCAAGATGGAGATTTGGTGGTATGATTTCAATCGAGGTTAACAAGAAGTTTCAAAATTTTATGGAGAAGCTCACAAATTTAAACGAGGTAATGTGATGAGAATTTTGGATTAAAGTTTGAGATTCGATTACATACGAAAAGTTATGTATAGAAGGAAGAATGAAGTAATTTAGGATAAAAGAATTTGGAATTAAAGTGTTAAAGTACGAGATTTGATTAGAGGAATTTCTAGGATTGTGTTGAAAAATATAAAACATTCTTTCTGTTTTTTGGTAGTTTTATTTTTATTTGGATAAAAAAGTTAGTTCAAAATGTAGATATCTTGGTATAGTTTTTAGGCTTATAAGTTTTTTGATTATTTCGGAGAACCTCACAAATTGAAACAAAGTAATCGGTAGATAACTTTCGATTGAAGAGGGAGATTTGCATACTAAAAGTTATGACTAGGAAATTTTATATTGAAAGAAGAAAGAAAATAAATAAGTTAGAATTCAAAAATTTTGGATTAAACTTTGAGATTATATATGATAAACTTTCAATGTTTGAGTGGAAAGGGAAAAGCATCCCCTTCGTGTTTTGGTGGGTGGGTTTTTATTTGGACACAAAGTTAAATGAAGAGGAAGATTTGTTGTTAGGGTTTTGATCGAGGTTAACAAGAAGTTTTGAATATTTCTGGAGAAGCTCACCAGTTTAAACAAGCTAATTGGAGGAGAATTTTGGATTAAAGTTTGAGATTCGATTACATAACAAAAGTTATGTATAGAAACGAAGAAGGAAGTAAGTTAGGATAAAAAAAATTTGAATTAAAATATGAGATTTGACTGAGGACTTTCTAGGATTGTATGGAAAAGATAAAATGTCCATTTTGGTTGTTGATAGTTGTGTTTTTATTTGGATACAAAGTTAGTACAAAATATAGATATGTTGGTTCGGTTTCAAGGCTTATAAGTTTTTTGATAATTTTGGGAGAACCTCACAAGTTCAAACGAAGGAATGGGTGGAGAATTTTGGATAAAAGACTAAGAGATTGGATTGCATACTGAAAGTTATGATTAGAGGAGTTTTGATAAGGGAATTTTATACCGAAGGAAGAGAGAAAACAAACTAGTTAGGATTTAATAACTTTGGCTTCATGTATGAGTTTGGATAAGATAACTTTCAACGTTTGTGTGGAGATGGAAAAATGTGCATTCGTTTTATGCTTGTTGAGTTTTTATTTGTAATTAAAGTTAATTTAAGATTGAAATTTGTCGGTTTGGTTTCGATTGAGGTTAACAAGAAAAATTAAAAATTTCTGGAGAAGCGTACAAATTTAAACAAGGCAATGGAAGAGAATATTGAATTAAAGTTTGATATTTGATACTACCAAAAGTTATGTATGGAAGGAAGAAGGAAGTAAGTTAGGATAATCAAATTTAGAATTAAAGTTAAAGTATGAGATTTGATAAGATGACTTTCTAGGATTGTGTGGAAAAGATAAAATATTTTTTCTGTTTTCGGTTGTTTTTATTTGAATACAAAGTTAGTTCAAAATATAGATATGTTGGTACAAGTTTTAGGCTTATAAGTTTGTTGATTATTTCGAAGAAGCTCACAAGTTGAAACGAAGTAATGGGTGGATAATTTTAGATATAAGTGTGATTTGCATACATGAAGTTACGACTATAAAATTTTGGATAAGAGAATTTTATAACGAAGGAAGAGAGAAAATAAGCTAATTTTGTATGTTCGGTTGACTTTGGTTGAATTTTTTTATGAGTGAGTGTTAGTTGGATTTTAACCATTGTTTGAGCTTATTGAACTTTAGGATGTTTGAGTGTGAATGAGGGGAAGGTTGCACTTGTTTAACTTGTTTTCGAGCCTTGAATAAGGTTTTTGTTTCTTTAGTTGTTCGGTTTTCTTATTTGGATGTTTGCGAGAGACGGGTTAAACTTTGTATGTTTGGTTGAACTAAGTTGAATTTATACATGAGTATTAGTTGAGATTTTGACAGTTGTTTGTAATGAACCTTAGGATGCTTAAGTGTGCATGAGGGGCGGTGTAATACCCAACTTTTTATTTAAGGTGTTTGTTGTAAAAGTATTAATAAAATAATCAGAGGGTATTTTAGTATTAATAAAATTAATATTAATTATTTTATAAAAAGAAAAAGAAAAAGAAAAGAAAAGAATTTTTTATTTTTTATTTTGTATTTATCTTTTATATATATATATACACATAAAGGGAAATAACATTTTTTTAAAAGCTTGTGCCGAGAGGATTGAGATAAGAAGAAAAAAAAAGAATAATTTAAATTTATTTTGAATTCTTTTCAAATTCCTTTAATTGGATGAGTTTTCGGTGAATTATCTTTATAGTTAAGCTACTCTTGGTTATTTGAAGGAGGAGAAGAAATAAATTGAAGGAAAAAGTAAAAGAAACTCGAGAGGTTGAAGAAAAGAATTTTTGGGCAGCTTGTTATTGAACACAGTAAGAAAAAGAGTGATTTTGAGCTTAATTTTTAAACAAATTGAGTGAAATTTGTGTCTAAATTGTGTAGAAAAGAGAGTGAAAGCTTACCGTAGCTTCAATTTGGAGGAATTTGGCCGAAGAGACTACTGATTTTGAAGGAAAAGGGAGTCGGGCAGCTGGAAAACGAGAAAAATGGACCTGAAACTTTAAAAATTAAATTCTCTGTCTACAGGCCGAGTTAAGGTCTCAATTTTGGAGGTAAGCTAGACTAATAGTTCATTTAAAGTTCTGTTAAAGAAATTGAGTTAATTTGGTCTGTGTAGGAAGAAATCGAATTTTTAATTATCGGATTTAAGCTCGCCGAAAAACTGGGCGAGGAGACTTCCAGACGCGATTACGAGCTATCCACGAGAAATTTGAAGCTAAACATTAGAGGTAAGCAAATAGACTCATGTAGAAATCGTTTGCCATAGGTTAGAGTCTCTAATTGTAAGTAGATTGATAGAATTGGCTCATCAAAGTATGGTCAGTGCAGTGGCCGAAAAACTTGAAATTAAAGGAAAAAAATGATCAAAAAGAATTATTATTATTATTATTATTATTATTATTTTTATATATATATAACTATATTTATAAATAATATTTTAGGAGAAAAAATTAATTCAAAAAGGAAAATTTAGAAAAATTCGATTTTCCTCGGTTTTCGTGCCAAGTGATTTAAGGGTCGATTATGAATTTAGTTTTCAGGAGATTTGGAGATCAAGAAAGTTTACGAGCCAAGGATAGACCGTCAAGTTTATGAGTGATGGTATTATTTTAATATTTTAATATTGAAATAATGACCGAAATGCACGTTTTTCGAGAATTTTGCAAATTTTTTTAAAAATTTCAGAAAAAGCGTGTTGTTCATATTTTTCGATGTACTTTCACATGGTAACTTGGTTGAAGCATGATTTAAGTGTTTCAAGGTATTTTCGGTGGTTGAATAGAATAGTATTATTTGACACATTTTACAAGGCAATGTCTGTTTACGAAATAAACATATTTTATAATTTGTTACGTTCTGTTTATGTTTATTGAGATGATTTTCATGATTTTAATAACTGTTGAGCATGTTTTGACTGCTATAGGGTCTAAGCTCGTTTTACGAGATTTCTCAAAATCATGAGTTATGATGATTTAATGTTTCTATGAGATTTCTACCATGTTATAAGTGATGTTCAAGCATGATTTCGAGTACTACGAGGTTCATGATGAATTGAGAAATGATTCGAGATGATGATATACTTTATGTGACTTGCACGTTTTGCGATGATTTGTTTGAAAGCATGTGTATCCATGTGAGCCTGAGGCTACTATACTAGGTGTGCAAACTAGGATTCGCCTCACCATGTCAAAGACGTTGTGGGTGGTGGCTCTGCTACTTCGTAGTTATACGTTGTCATGGTGTTGAGATTACTCCACCATGGTAAAGACGTTCCAAGTGTTGGCCCCACTGCAACGTAGATTCGCTGCCTTAGTGCTTGGTTCGCCTCACTTTCACAAAGGCGTTATAGTTGCTCTCCCCACTATAACGTAGAATACCGTCGTGTTGAGTTGACTCCACCTCGACGAAAACTTCGTTGGTCTTCATCCAACCACGACGTAGATATAGCTGTCGTTAGTGTGAGATTACTCCACTGCGACAAAAACGTAGCTAGTATCGGGTTTCTCCACTACTACGTAGTTCAGTTTGATACACATCGCTTACAGATTTTCAGATATTCATGTTTTAGCATGATTTCAGTAATGCATAGTTTTACCATGATTTACAGATAAGTATGGTCCAAACACCTTTCGAGTGATTTCAGTTTAAATTATGATTTATGGTTTCAGTTATGATTTGATTTATGAATGTTTCTAAGTTAATAATTTCTAGCTATTCTATATATATGTTTTAAGTATTTTCTATTAAAGCATCACTCACTTGGCGTTTTAGCTCATTCTTTCAAATTCTTTTCCCACTTTCCAGGTAGAGATCGTGATCCCAGAGTCTGACCTACCACATACTGTGTGCTACTCGAGAAGTTTTAGTACTATCGTACGTTAGTAGTAAATCATGCATGTTACTGTTATAATACGTTTTGGTACAGTGAGATGGGTTGTTAAGATAGTATGGGCTGCACTATTTAAAAGATATATGTTTAGTTTCCGCTGTTATGTGTTAAGTTTTAAATTGTATTTTCTCAGTTAAGTTTATTCTGCAGTTTTTAAAGTTATTGGTATTGTTTAAGTCGCAGTTAAGTTAAGATGGTTAGTGAGGATCGTCAAGATAAGGACGAGATTCACTAGCTACACGCAGTCTCCTAGGCTAGGAGTAGAGAGTCTGGGAGAGGGTGTGACAGCTTGGTATTAGTGCAAGAGTTTAGTACTCTGGGAATTAGAGTTAGAAAAAGGATTAGGAAGTTGGGATGTTTAGAAGAGTAAAGAGAGTTTAAGAGTCGAGTAACATGCATGTAGGTAAGAGGCAAGTGCAACTTGTCTAATAGATTGACGTGATACAGAAAATTATGCCTCCACGAAAGGAAAACAGATATCGTAGGCAGGGCCTAGAAGGGATGCGAGATCCTACCCATGCTCAGTTTGTAGGGGAATCTAGTACCCCCAGAGAACTAGCAGATTTAGAGAGTCGTATGTTTTTGCGATTCGCGCAAAGATTGGACGAATCATTCGGAACATTATCCCATGATCTAGAGAGGAGATATAGTATTGAACGTCTCAAACCTTTAGGAGCTACGGTATTCGAGGGCTCGACTGACCCAGCAGATGAAGGAGAAATGTTTTAGTGTTATGGACTGCCCAGATGAAAGGAAGGTCAGGCTGACAACGTTCATGTAGAAGTAGAAGGCTGGTGGAGATCCATAGAGTCACGACGAAAGGATACCAGTACCATGAGCTGGAAAACTTTCAGAAGGATTTTTGAAGATAAGTACTATCCTTGTACTTACTTGAAGGAAAGAGTGATGAATTCCTCAGATTAGTACAAGGTGCACTATTAGTTGCAGAATATGAGAGGAAGTATACCGAGTTGTCACGGTATGCTCATACTATTGTAGCATCAAAGACTGATAGATGCCGACAATTTGAGAAATGACTGAGGAAAGACATCTGAACATCAGTCACTGCTATAACCAAGTGGGCAGACTTTTCACACCTGGTCGAGACAGCAATGCAAGTAAAGCAGAGCCTGAGTGAGGGCAGGCAAAACATGGGACCAAGTCGGACTGTTTCTACGACTAGTAGTTTTCATGGACGAGACCAGCGGATATTTACTCCAGGAGTGTCTGGAAGGAGAGATTTTAAATCTCACTCTTCTAGTCAGTCCTTCAGGAGAGATAGCTCAGGGAGTGCTTCTCAGAGGATCTCCAGTCGATCATCAGGATTATCATCAAGACAGAGGTCAGGACAAGGATATATCAGTAGCCCTGTTGACAAAAGCCTATGCAGCAGTTGTGGCAGAATGCACAAGGGACCGTGTATGGCAGGAGAAGGTATCTGTTTCTATTGCAAGCAACCCGGTCATTTCAAGAGAGAATGTCCACAGCAGCAGGCAGAATATCAGGGAGGGCATCAGGCCCCGTCACAACAACTCAGTCAGCAGAGAAATTTAGGGGTTGGTGGCAGTAGTTCCAGTGGTGCTAAGCAGAAATGGGTTGCAGGACGACCTCCACAGCAGGGAAAGATATTTGCGATGACTCAACAAGAAGCGGACAACGCACCAGATGTGATTAGAGACTGTGAGATCATAGTAGAAGGAGTCAGTCTATCTGCAGATTTGATACCTCTTGATTTGCAAGAGCTAGATGTAATTTTGGGCATGAATTTTTTGTATTCCAATCATGCTATCATGGATTGCCATCAAAGGAAGTGACTTTTTAGAAACCAGGAACAGAGAAGGTAATTTTTAGAGGAAAATGAAAAGTTATTCCTACACGTCTAATTTCAATAATGAAAGCTACGAAGATGATGAGGAAAGGTTGTATGACATATCTAGCACACGTAGTTTAGCTAAAGAAAGAGGAGTTGAAACCTGCAGACGTTCTAGTAGTAAGAGAGTTTGCAGATGTGTTTTCCGATGATCTATCAGGACTACCACCTGATAGGAAGATGGAGTTCAGTATTGATTTGTTACCTGGGACAACGTCGATTTCATAGACACCGTACAAAATGACACCAAGTGAACTAAGAGAGTTAAAGACTCAACTGCAAGAGTTAGTAGATAAGGGATACATTAGACCTACTGTATCACCTTGAGGAGCTCCAATATTGTTCGTAAAGAAGAAAGATGGAACACTGCGATTATGTATAGACTATAGACAGCTGAATAAGGTCACGAGACGTAACAAGTATCCTTTGCCGCGTAGAGATGATCTGTTTGATTAGTTGAGAGGTGCATCAGGGTTCTCAAAGATTGATTTGAGATCAGGATATCATCAATTGAAAGTTAAAGAGTCAGATATTCCCAAGACAGCATTCAGGATCAGGTATGAGCATTATGAGTTCAGAGTAATGTCGTTTGGTTTGACGAATGCTCCAACAGTATTTATGGATCTGATGAATAGAATATTCCACGAATATCTATACCAGTTTGTTATAGTGTTCATCGATGATATTCTGATATATTCGAAAGACAGAGGTGC
>JBBPDJ010036791.1:0-12500 GCA_037974625.1 Cucumis cinereus | reverse complement strand
CCTTCGCCTGCTAAGAACTAGGGAAAGGGGAAAGGTTTAGTGTCGGCTACCAATTCATGTAGTTCAGTCTGACATGTCGTAGTTAAAAGTCTCACATTAAGTAGTCCTACTATAGTTCGCCTATGGGTGAGCCGTTAGTTAGACCAATCCTTTACCTTGGTTGGTGCATCACTAAGCACAGAGCTTTCCACTCCACTGAACTGATGAACTAAGCTTAGCTTCCCACAGCACGGGTGACATGACAAAGATCAAGAAAGAGTCTTGGTAAAGGGAAAAGCCCTTCTCTTTACTCTTCCTTTCATTCTCTTCGAACATAGAAAGAGGAATTCTTTGCGAATCGAGCGGAAAGAGAGCTCATGAGTAAACCCTCTCAAATAGAACCCTCCGCTTGCTTTTGCTTTTCTTTTTCGGAGAGAAGCGGAAGAAGTCATTCGGGTGCTTAGCGATAGATGGCTACGATCTTAGGCAGCCAGCGCCAGCAGCCCTAGAAGCCCTAACAAGACCGAAGCTAAGCGAGCCCTTACAAGATAGGGTTCCAAAGAAGCCGAATGAGTCAACCAAATTTTGGCTCATCTTGCGAATAGTCTTTTCGATTCTAGAGACGACAGACGAACTTCCACTTCTACTAACGATGGAAAGAGGCACACTCATCTTATTGGCCTCGCGATGGACCCCCCTTAACTAATAGATGCTAGTTGAGGGGATTGATTGATCACGAACTCATTCTGGTTGGAGCATTAAGTCAATACAAAGTGCTGTTGGTCTTATCTTACTTCTTCAACAACCTAAGCTTTTAGATCCTATCAAGCAGGGAGCTACTACTAACATCTTTTAACAACTATCTGCCTAACCTACTCAACTTCCTTAAGCCAGTCCTTTCCCCAGGGATTAGGACGAAGGCTCTCAACGGAACTTCACTCAATTAGGATGACACAAGGCGAACTCGAATAGTAGGTCTTTTAAACTTTTAATTCTTCTTCAAATTTGTACTCTATTTTGAATCTCTTTCTTTATAGTGGAAACGCCTTACAGTGGTTGCTCGGTCGACGAACTTTCTTTCTTTTATATGCTGGCTCTATCTTATTCTGATTCTCGCGGTTTGGTCGTTTCGTTTCCTGTTTTCTTCTTCGTGGCTTATAGCCGTTAATCATAGTGTGACTTCGGAAGTGAACTGCGACGGCTTGATCCACGAATCGGGATCGATAGGATAGGCATGGTGTACATGTATATGAGTTCCACGGTCGATCGTCTTTATGGATAACATATGTTTATGGCCCGAAATGTACAATACAAAGCCTTGTTCGAGAGAATCTTGCCCTACTGTAGTACAGCACACCAACATTGTAATCACCTGTGTACTCTGGGTATGACCCCAACGAGGCAGTCTATTTTCTTCAGAGCCGAGTCCTCTCAAGCAGACATGCTCTCAACGACGCTGTGTTTGAAGACGAATATCAAGTAAGGGACTACGCGATACACGCGCCCGGTGGTCTCGTCTTGGAATTGGAAGAGCTTACGCTTTCAGGGCGGGGGAATTCCGTATACATGTGCTACTGGTGCTACTATAATTGCTCAATCGGTGCAACTACTACATTTGTTTTTGTAACGTAAAGCAGGGAACCCCAGTCCGCGTCTCTACGTTGCTTTTCAAATGTGGAAACAGGACTCGATCCAGCAGTCTTCGGATTTTTTATAATTCCTCAAGAAAGGCGGGGCCCCTCAATGCGTGTTGATACGTTGATATCTCTACCCACTCGGAACCAAAGCTTAGGATTCATGCAGCTAGAGCCAAATACCTCGAGTAGTCTTGGACCAATCGTATGGGAAAGGAGATGGTATCTAAGTCCCTAGTCCCAGTGAGATGATTCCACCGACTCCAAGAGTAAGCAGAGCTACTACTAGTTATGACCATAATGGATTCAGTCTGTAAGAGAAATTCAATATAGAAAGGTCTTACCTCAGCCTACTCCTGCCCAAGAATGCCTAACCCCAATAAGCCAGCTTCTCGAGGTAAGCGTCTAAGCCCCATACCATAGGTCTAATCATATAAAAAAAGCAGAGTAAGCTTAATGAGACCCTTTAGGCAGGAGAAGTGGACCACCACTCCCTTCCTACCGGGCATTGCTATCTCGAATTCGAGTTGGATATTCTTTCATCGGATTTCCTCTTATACTTGAGAGGGTTATATCTATCCTTACATAATCAGGGGGTTAAAAACAACTCTCAGCGTTTTATAGAATTCAGACGATTCGCACCTTCTAAGGCTATGGGCTAATAGGCTAGCTTCTTGAAACTCCCGGCACAGGTTTGATGAAATTACCGCTCTTTGCCTTTGCATGTTAACGGGATTCCCGGTGTAGTCTCTTTTGCTATTTGCCTTTTTAGAGCATTCTCAGCAGAATCCCATTCTGCATGAACTCCCCTCCTATTGTCTATTCCTCCTCCTGGCTTACCGCCGGTGGGCATTAACTAGACCTGTTCTCAGAGCTATCTATTGGTGCTCTCGGCATAGGAAGTCTCGCCGGTTGATCCAGCACTTCTATAAGCATCCATTTCAGTTCCATAGCCACAGCCTTGTGTAGTTCTCCAGCTGATTCAGTCGATTCATAAGTTTCAAGCCCCTTTCGTCATAGGGCGATATCCACCAAGCTAGCGGTATACCTTTCATACCCAAAGGTTTCCATACTAGATGCAGCAAATCAACCAACGTCAAGGATGGTAGCTAAAGATCGGGATAGAGATCCAGTGTGAGCTAACCGAGTTGCCCCTGCTGCTAAGGCAGCCGCAGGAGAAGGGTTGAAGAAGCAGAAGTTTAAGCCATTGATCCAGCAGCTTCTGTTGACTATGCAGTTGGTTCTGCCGCTTCAGCGGAAGAGTAAGCAGTATAGCCTCTTCCTGGGACAGCTGCATAATCACGTATGTAGGCAAGTGATCCAGTTGCTTCAGTAGAGTACGTTGATTCAGATACATACAAATAAAAAAAAATCTCAAGACCAGGTGCCAGTTTAGACCTCGGATGGCTTATCATTTAAGTTTTCCCAACTTTAAACTATAGTTGTATATCTATTCTGATTCTTTTTTGGAATGTTATAGGTTCAGGTGGTGATTATTTCACTCGCTCTATGAGAGACTTGATTAGGACCTATGATCCAGCTTTGGTTGTTCTTATTGAAACTCGTATTAGCGGCGCGAATGCTGAAAGGCAGATTCAACGCATTGGTTTTGGGCAAGAAATCCGACCACTGACTAAGGGGAAGGGGGTCGGCTTGGAAGCCTTTTCCAACTCCAGGTAAGGAAGCTAAAAGACTAAAGAGTAGCTTTAAGCGCGCTACAAACCAAGGTCGGCGTAGTAGGCTTGTTTCGTATAGGAAGGTATTCACTTTAGCTAAAAAAGGTTTCAGCCTATTCTTCTCTTCTTACCTTTGACTCTTTTCTTTTCGTTTAATATATTCCCCGGCAATCCTAGATCTAGGAATACGGGGTTATTGAACTCCTTAGAAAGTAGTGAAGGAAAAGTAGTTCCGGTGAGCAGTTCAGTAAGAAAAGTAATCTTTTACCTAGTTACCGCCCCCAGGGTCCTTCAAACAGACTAAAGCTATGGGGCACCGAGTCTATAACAAAACGCGGTAGGTGCTCGCATGCCTGTTCATACGCCCTACTTCCCTTTCTTACAAGAAAGTAAGTAATCTCAAGGCCCGGGCTTTAACTTTAAAGTTAAGATATGTCAGTCAAGCTATTTATTCGCAATAAGAAGAAGAAATTCTTTTTCTAAGCTGAACAGAGACAGATGCAAAAAGTGAATCACGATCGCTGAGTTCTTTCTCGGGGATGTAGCGGTTGTCCAAGTTTTTTCTAGCCTTATCTTATAGTGAGTAGGGGGTTTCATCATACATCGAAGATAATGAAATCAAGCAAGCATAAGGACTCTGTATGTACTCGAACTAGAGTGGAGCATATCATAAGAAAAAGAAGATGACGTATAGCCTTTCCCATAGTCTTTCTTCACATAAGGTCTTGTCTTCATACGCCCATCAGGGAGTCATAGTCAGTAAGAAGGCAAGTAAAACAAAGGGAGTCATATAGAACTAGAATAAGAAGAGCTTAGGACATTAAGCAACCCCCCTTTAGGCACCGAGGGCTTTGAAGCATGAGGAAAGGTGGATGGCACTTTCACAGGTTTTTGTTGACTTTGTTGAGAGCTTTTCCCTCCCAGAGACAGAGAGTAGGGAGGGAGTGACACTGGCCTTTCTTATCTGAAGTGAAGGCTTTCCTTAGAACTATAGGCTGATGGATACGATACAAGGTAGGTTGACTTGCTGGCTGGGTTAGTTGCCTTTGTCTCATCTCCCCGGAGACTATAGGGTTTAAGGGCACTTCTACTAAGACTATTGAACAGGATAGTAAACGATCGATAGGTGAACCCTTAGGGACTCTACTGGTGAACCTAACCTCTTCCTCTGCGAGGAGTAAGGCTATGAGCTTTTCTTTCGCATGTTGCGTGGAAGGTTAAAATCCAATGGCTCGGCTAGGTGTCTTTGTATTATTTACTTTTCACACTTCAAGGGATCCAAACTTTCTCAATAGTTTTTTTCAGACCGAGCAGAGCCACCTAAACGACTTGCAATAAATAGAAAGAATTGAGTAGGAGGTCTCATTCGATATCAGTTCCGCCATTGGTGACTCCCCATAGTAGTCTACTTCATATCAGAGGATGGCACTTCCTTATGAACTCGTAGTCACGGAATCGACTCGATCAGCCCTCTCAATTCCAGGAGAGATTCCCTAAAGTAAATGAATGGGCTAGCGGGCCACCTATAGAAATGAATCTGAGACAGATGACTCAGTCTTTCTTTAGTCAGGCATTGGGTACACTTCTTGGTCATGCTCTTTTGGGGGTAAATTCCACCTCCGTACTACCCACCGTCTTCTGCTTCTTGGCCTTGGCTTGCAATGAGTCCTCCTTTCTATCAAATAGTGTTCATTCACCAGAAAAAATGCAGACATGAAACTGCCATTTCGCCTAGCTAGTACAATCTATAGATTTAGATCTCTATCATGCTTAACACAGCCCTAGAAAAGTGAAGTCTCGTAACATACTATTACCATCCAAATGTATACATCTACAGCAAAAAAGCCTGTCCACTGAGCAATAAGAGCTCTTCTGCCATCTGCCAGGAGACAGAGCAGCATTAGTTAAAAAGAAGCTCTTTCCATTATTTACCACCCGACCCTAGGTATCCTCAAAAGCAGCAAGAAAGCATTCGTCAATTCTCGCCAATCATATAGTGCTTCCTGTCTTTTTTTATAGAACAAATCGCGCCTCTCTTGTAGCAGTAGCTAGCATTCGAGTCCTTGGTACCAGAAAAGGAGGATACAATTAGTGCCACTATCTTTTGTCCAAGCGATAACTGCCCTTACTCTAACAAGTAAGCAAATAGGAATTACCTTACGAAAGCTCCCGAAGAGAAAGAGGGCTTTGCAGCTTGACTGCGTGAACCAGGTCTTGCATTTGGCATTACCGCTGTTGACGTCCCATCGAGTTAGCTAGTTAAGGGTGAAACGGATTTAGGAAAGAATAGCTGGCAAAGTGAAGTCCTTGCTACGAATGATGGGTAACATTTATGTCTTCCTTAAGGTCACAGGCGAAGCTGACTTCCGGCGGTAGCCCTAGGCTATGTGACCACCAGTATCTATTTAACTTTCAAAGAGACTTTTGTCAATTTAATAGTTTGTTTGAGTTAAGCATTATCCGAGACCGAGAAGAGGAAGCAGGGAAATCGGTAGCTATTCTCTCGTAGCGACTCCGAACGAATGCTTAGTTTGACCAAGAATTGCCATTCCCTGAGGCGAAGGGACGCTTAAGGAAAGGCTACTTCTTTTCTTTCAAGGTCACTATCTCTATCATAATTGAAGGAAGCTCAAGGCTAGGATTCGTATCATCTAGCGTATAATCCCAATTGGTTGAATTGTCTCTGGATTCTCTTAGGTTCTTGACTTTTCCTTTTGAAGGTAAAAGTAGGTAATCAAGGACCGACCGTCTTTGCCCTCATCTGGTGCAAATGAGTGGCAATTGACTGGTTTAGTGCTAAGGTAAGGCCGAGTTGCTTGCACAAACCTTTCTTAGGAAGATTGGTGCATAGCCCGTTGACACAGTCCTTAGCCAAAAGCTATCTAATAAGAGTCCTTATGCCTCAAAACATGCCTTACGCCCAGAGTGAGGAGGAGGAGTTCCGTTCATTCATTACTTCTTTTGATAGGACTGTAGAGTTCCTTTCAGACTCCTACTAAATAAGGAATCAAAACCTTACCTGATTGACCTAGAGTCCCGTCCCAGCATCTAGCGTGAAATCTGATATGAGAGCACGACTCCGTACCCCGCGAATCCCACTTTCTGCATTTCCAAGTTTCGTAGAAGCGCACTCTCCCTTCTTTCGCTTTAGGAAAATGTGTGACTATCTACTCCCTACTCCTAAGAATAGGTTGAAAGTGACTGAAAAATAGGAGTATATCTCTTTAGTTCCCTCATTGAAAGGTAAAGGTATTTTGATGGAACTCTAGCCATCAATAAAAGTAGCAAAAGATGCCCCATATGGGTCTTCCCCGAAACCTCAAACCAATTACCATACCTCCTTAGGGAAAGGATGGACAAAGCAAAGGAGCTCACTGGATTAAGTCATCTTTAGGGGTATCTATCCTATTCGTTCACCAGCTCCTATAGCAAATGGAACCCCTTCCCCCCGCAAAGCACTTTATTTAGGCTATACAGGAAATATAGTAGAGGCTGTAAGAATGAGTACTCCTACTATATAAGCATTGCTTTCTTTTTCTGCTCTTACAAGAGATTCAATAACTCTATCAATAGCTCGATACTAAGAGGGACGAAAGGGACTCGAACAATAGAGAGAGAACAAGAACATCAAGCTACTCTTCTCAGCAAGTCAAGATGAATCTATGCTATGCTTAACACATGCAAGAAAAAAGAGAATATAAAAACTTTCTTTGTTTGCTGCTATTCTAGTAAAGAAAGGTGCGCTCGCTGCTTAAGGTTCATAGCAGCCTAAGGAGTTCTTTAACTATAAGGTATCGCACTTCGATTAGGTTTGTGTTTTCCGCTCTTGGTAAAGCGACTTCTCCTTTTCTGTGAATTGTCTGACACCGGCCGATAGAAACTGAGATATAATAGAGAGGGCTGGCCAGTCGGGAATGAACGATCAAGAGCGAACCATGCGACAGGCCTAGGCACTTTCATAAGAATCTTGCTATGGGCGGTGTGGAAGCAATCAGTCTTTCGGTAACAGCCAGCAGCAACAGCAAGACCCGTCATCCGTTGAAGAGTACCTAGACCTCTCTCAAGGGTAGCAGCTCCTGATTTAGGGGCTTCGGCTTATCTTTATCTTTCAAGGAATCCCCTGAAGAGTAACTATTGCTGTAACCATAACCATCGGAATCGGGCTTGTGGAATTGGTCGAAGACCCAGAGATCATAGTAGTTGTCGGCGCCTGTGAAATCGTTGCGGCGGGAACTCCCGAAATAAACACGGATAACCTTAGATAGAAAGCTCACAAGAAACGTCTTCCGCGTGCTAGGCCGACCGTAGAGGAAAAGCTGTCTCGTTTTGATTGGCCGTTGAAAACAGAGCTGGCACGCAACCCAGTCCAAAAAGACAGACTGAACCTTGAGCTCCTCAGGAGTGTACTCCGCGGGCCAATTATGCTTGCGGAGATAGTCTATAAACTTGGCACCCAACGGGTTCGGATGAGGACAAATGAAGGCTTTCTTCCCGGTAGGGTAACTTCCTTTCTCGAATTCGTTAGATTGCCACCAGTTCCAGGATTGGTAGTTGGGCTCTGCTCGCTTGGTTGCTCCAGAATGAATGTACAAAACCATCCATACTCGAATAAAGGGCTACTCCCCGGACTAACGAAGACGCGGAAAAGCATCTTTCTATAGAATCGCCATCCCCGGTCTCACCTGCGGCAACCCTTCTCCGACCAATTGAAGTGGCCTAAGCACGTGTATAGGCGTAGGAATCGCTTTTTCTCTACCTTGAACACTGGAGTCTTCTTGTAGCTATATCTTACCACTGGATTGAACCAAAAGAAAGCATCAATCTACTCGAATATATTAATAACTGATCGAGTCCGGAGACATCGAGGCCAATAATAAGAGCCTCATATTCTATTATGAAAGATTCTCGGTGCATAAAGTGGTTGATGCTGAACCAATTCTTCCATTCCAGAGCCCAGAGGAAGAAGAAAGAGCATTCCATGCTGCGAAGCATCGCTTTATACTTTCTTGATTCTTGAAAAGAGTAGTTAGCTGATTTTTATGGTAGTTCAGTGAACCGAGGGTAGGCCCTTTGCTCGTGACTCTGTCTTTAAAGAAAAGTCCCAGGGCGGAGACAAGATAGTTAGCTAAGCCCCTTCAACCCTTAGTTAATCAGCAATCTCCACCAGCACTCAGAGAGAATCACCCTCCACAATGAGCTATTCCACCCGTACTTAGACGACTGGTGGTATACTTTGATCGTGGGCTATAGCTATTCGTTAAACGACCACGTTAGCCACCTCCGGACCCTTTTTAAGGTATTAAACCTCTATGTAAGTAAAGAAAGATAAATGCTCCTTTGGACAGACAGAGATCCTATTACTAGGGCATTGGATGGGCATCAGAGCCGTCGAGGAGTGGCAGAGATGAGTCAAATTGGTCGTCTAGGGGCCCGAAGGAATGGCGATTCTAAATCGGTTTAGAAATCTCCTGCATCGTTGAAAGCCCAAATGCAACATGAAATGCACGAGACTCGAGGACAACTCCTCTTCTAAATGCAGGCATGGAACTATGCGAAAACCCTAGGAATGACACACAGACATTGGGCATAATTAGAAGATTAACCACTCTGACTGGCCAAGCTTAGTCATTTCCCATCCCGCATCGCTTCCACTTCTAATTCCTTAATGGGCTAAGGGAAGGGGACTGAAGGTTAAGGAAGAAGGCCCCTAAATTTAGAGTTTTTAAATACCCCCCTTTTTTCTGTTTTTTGCCAAGCGGCCTCATTCGGGTCCTACAGTCAGGGAATAGTTAAGGTAGCTCCTATGTCTTTGTACTTCAGCCCCCGGCCGGATCGACCTATAATAAGTCTTTTCTTTGCTGGCTTGACTCCATAACTAGTACCGGAAAGAGTTGGTCTTTCGAAAGTCTCTTAGTAAGTAAGGCATGCAAAAGTCTCCTCTTTTGCCAGTTCCAATTCCCGGAATTATGCGGAATGCTGCAGTACAGTTCACTTTATAACATCTGCAGCTGATTCTTCCTAACAGCCTATTTTATATAAGAGAATTTCGCCCTCTCTCTGCTCTACTTTCTTATCGGAAGGAGGTCTTCTACGGCAGCTATTGAGCTTTCTTTGGGACTGATTTCTCCCGGGGACTAGTGTCCAATCAATCTTTTGTAGCTGTAGCTTTATCAACCGCTCCTACGGGGCATGTGGCTACTAATATAGAAAGGTACGTGGGCCGGTCTTGGGGATAAAGAAAGACTCAGTAACTTGGGATTAGGCCCTCTTCATGAGCAATGAGTCTCGAGCCTTTAGGCAACCCCCATACGAGTAAGAGTTTCAAGCAATAGAAAGTCGAGAAAAGCGCATTCCTCCACTCTTCCTTTATTGCTTGGTCTGAGAGTTCATGCATGGATACGTCGAGTCCCAGAGTGGGGACTTTGACCTCGTTTACTTTACACGCTTTGGGTTTGATATTTGTTTGTCTCCCCACTGGCTACTGTTTTAGGAGTTGAGCCCGAGTCATGATGGTATCATAAATAGTTAAAACGAGCTTTCAGGGGATACCTTGACGAGGTAATGCAATTTTAAGTTTTCCCAACTGCAGCTAAGGGAAAGACCCTGTTCTGACTTAGTCTTCGTCTTCTATAGTGGGAGTCCCATTGACCAGGTCGGTTAGAGAGAGCCAAAGAGTTCGTATCCACTTACCTGCTATACAGGGCATAAAGCCGTTCACCACTATCAATTGCCTTTTCACATGAGCAGTAGCATCGGAGCTAGCTTGGCAAGAGATGAGTAAGAGCTTCATCATTATCTGAGTCGAGCGAGAGCCTCTTTCTTTTTCTCTTTGATTGGTGAAGCGGCGAGACTATTCCGTCCATGAAATCAAACTACTTTGTTGTAGATCCAGACTGAAAGACATGCATGCTCAAATTCAACGAAGAAGCTCTGAACATGGTGTCTCACGCCCTACTCACCAACCTTTCCACACTCATTTCCAGAAAGAATGCTTTGAATGGCAGCTTCGCTACAGAAAGTACCACTAGACAGCAATCTAAATGGATAACCTTCGCACTTGGTATTCCACATTAGTAATGTCATCGGGAGAAGCTCCTGCTTTGATGCTGGCCAACTGGGAGTAGGTTCCGGCTGCTCTTTCTGTGATGCTATTTCGACCTCGTAAAGATGTTAGGACTTTCACACTGACATTGAGACGGAAACCATTCGAGAAGTTTCCCAGCGTGACACGCTATGATCACCGTCAAAGACAGGATTCGAGGCCTTTGTCTGCCCATTGCTTGTTAGTTACGTAGGGAGTCCAGGTAGGTCATTTTCTTCCATCTCCTGTGAACTCGGATAGCCTTTAGGCTGAGTTAGTTAAGAGTAATACCTCCCCCTGCTTTTGAGAGCAGTCCAATACCAGTTGATTCATTAGCAGGAATAAATCCACTACGCTTTCTTTGATGCAGTTATTCATTCTTTACTTTAAGGCTTTTAGGCGGGTAAGATGCTAAGAGAGGAATCACTGCATCTCCATCGGATGTGACTGAACTACCTTTGAGGTGAGGCAAGAAGACCATACATTAAAACACACTACTTAAGTATAGCGGGTCAGAGCCTCCACAATGAGCACTTGCTGCTCCTGGTACAGCATTCTCAGTCTATTTTCGAGCTCCCTTGCTCTCTGGTCCGTCGCACGGATGCGGTTTTCCACGACAGCAGGGTTCGCCGAGCGCAGGTGCCCCCAGAAAAGACGAGTTAAGACTCTCCGGCGTTCGCGCAGGGTGCTTTCCGCGTGCAATATCTCGTTTCCAACTTCAGCTAGCCTTCGCAAAAGATCCCTAACCGCAGCCCTAGCCTCCATATCCATAGTTGATAAACACAAACCGTGCTAAGAAAGAGATTTTTTTTATTTTGTTGTAGAGCATGAAGGCTTAGCAAGCCTTCATTTATAGAGTGGTAGAGGCAGATAGCCATGCAGTACGAATTGTGCCAGCCAGCAATACAATTCGCATTCTTAGTAGTTCTTCTAACTACTTTTCCGCAGTTGAATACTATGCATGCCTATTTCACGAAAAACCGGCTGGCTCTGGCTATCTTGCTGTGAGCAAACCAAATCCCCCCAAATCACACTGCCTGCATGTAGTAACAAACTTTGTACAATACGTAGAAAAGATGACAATTCTATGCCAATAGACTAATGAAAAACATCCATGTAACGAGTCGTTAAATGGGCCACGTTAAGAAAGACCGAGCTTATACGCATTGGGCCACAGGGTGCTTAAAGAGACCCCGAATGAAAGACCAAAGCCTACATGAACCATCATCAAAGCAAGCCCATGCAAGAATGCCCTCATTGTCCTGTAAGCCCTTTCCTTACTCCTCAATATAGTCTAGGATAACGTTTTTCTAACCAACTCTCATGGCTTTAGGAATGGGCCCATAAGCTAGGACCTAATCGAATTTCTTAGGATTTTTAACCTCGTGCGAGTCTAGCTCTTGATGTCCAGAGACTAATACCTTCTCTGGCTTCCCCTCTTTTGAGGGAACCTTATGTTTCAGTCACTTCCTCGATAGAGAACATCTTAATAGATGGTTTACAACTTCAACTATTTCAGCACAAAAAGCAGTGCTCACTGCTCCCCAGTAAGTAAGTCCTAATAAAGTGGGAGTGGTGCTCCGGAACTATAATCCTTATCAATAACGGATTTTTTGAATTTGACCAATTCGGTTATAAAAATGGCAGAGTTTCTTTACTTTTTCTTTCGTCTCTGAGAGCCCTTTTTAGTCAGGTCGTAACAAGGTAGGCCATAGGGGAACCTGTGGCTGGATTGAATCCTTCGCGATGGAAATGCCCTTTGAGCTCCTTAAACAGTGGATCGATGAATCTCTTAACGGATTTCCGCCCTTTTCGTCGGGTCGGGCCTTTTACTTCATGTATTGGAAGAGTCAAAAGGACTTCTAAGCTTTTTGCTTGATAGCTCGATGTAACTGCACGACTTTCTTACTATTTAACTTAGATATTATACTTCGCTACGCCTTGCCTTCTTTTGAAACTCTAGTTCTCACGCCCCTTTGAGCACGAAGCGGCTTGCTGAGATCAAATGAGATAGATATCCCAGTAGATAGGAAAAAGAGTACGGAAGCGAGAGCGGAGATATAGGAAAAGGGAATAGAGTTTGCCGTTGAAATGATGACTTCTGGCCTTGCCAAAGGTCGAAATGCTAGC
>JBBPDJ010036790.1:0-13835 GCA_037974625.1 Cucumis cinereus | reverse complement strand
GATAAATCTAATATTTTAGAATGAACTACATGAAATAATTGTCCTGTGAGATTAGTACATATTAAATTTTTATATATAAAAATCTTAAATTATTAAAATCTTGATCATCTTATAATATTATTTGTATTTTCCTCCTTTAGAACATGGTAGACAAAATATTGAGATTTATGTTGTTTGCAAGTGGTCATATAATTGATGGTGTTGATGTGGTCGATTATGACCAACCAACATGTGGAGGTTTTAGCGTAAGCGTGAACAATCAAATTGTATTTGAACAATTCACTGAAATTGTAGGGTCATCACTTGGTATAGATATGTGCATACACCAGATAAAAATTATATATCGACATCCTAACCGAACACCACCAGGGATATAAGATTTATGTCATTCCCTATTCCTAACGAACAAGCTATGCAAACAATGTTTTCAATCGCAATGTCGATTCCAAACATGGTGCATCTATATATCAATGTGAATAGGGGGGCTTGGTTTGAAGACCAAACTCAGTTTAATGACCCTAACTCAGAACCAATTGCATCGCCAATATACGACGATGAAGAAATGAATATTTGTACTATGAAGTACCTACTAAATCAGAGCCACAAGAGTACCAACGATAACCCAATCAGAGCCAAGAGGAGCCAGATTGACATATAGTTCAGAGTCGACGACGACAACCCGCTCGAAATCGAAGACGTCCGGATTGTGGAACACATTGATTTTCTTGTAACTTTTAAATGATTATAAAACTTTGATCGAAACATTTTAATTTACATATATTTCCTTTTTTTGCAATTTCAAATTATTATCAAAACAAATTCTAATACAACCACTTTTTTCATTTTAAAAAAATATGGGTCGGGTAGAGAATTTTTTATTTAAAAATTTCGATTTAGTTACGAGTTACAAAATTTTAATTTAGTTATAACTAAAAAGAAATTTACTAAAAAAAATGGATAAAAGTTACAAAATTTTAATTTAACTACAATTACAAAGAAATTTACTTAAAATTTATTAAAAAAAATTGGAGAAATTTTACAAAATATAAATTTAGTTACAAATACAAATAAATTTGTTACAAATTTTAAAAAAATGGACAAATTTTTCAAAATTTAAATTTTGTTACAAAAAAATAAAAAAATGAATGGAATTTAGAAAATGCATTGGTCCTAGGTTCAACCTAGGACATATCTTTCTCTCTCAATGGTCCTAGGTTCGACCTAGGACATATGAGAGACACAACTCTATCTCCACAAATAATTTCAAAACGACTCTATTTTACTAAATAATTTTTAAAACTACACTATTCATACAATTTTGCCCGACAAAGTCCATGAAATTCTATTTCAAAACCTAATAAAATTAAAATACCAAATTGTAAAACAAATGAACTAGAGTAATGTAGGGTAAAAATTAGTTATTTTTCAAAATAATACTAAAGATAAATAAAAACGATATAGAAAAAGAAAAAAAATGAAAATTGATTATAATTTGTATGATAAAGAATAATAGTACAGAAAAATTGATACACGGTCTAAGTAATCTACATTTAATTTATATGCTTTTATAATTCAAACTATAATAATCTGCACTTCAAACGCCTACTATTATAACACTGACTAAAATAATCAGCACTCCGAACACAAACTAGTGTAAGTCAGATTGTAATAGTCTGCAGTCCAAATACAAACTATAATAAGACACATTTTATTATGATCTACAGACTATAATAACCTATTATGCGCCTCAAACAACCAAAAAGAATTTTAAAAGTTATTTTGAGTGGTTAGCCTAAAAAAGATTTCAAAAGTTATTTTGAGTAGCCGTTAACAATTATAAAATTTTGTTCTGACTTAATTTAATTAAGAAAATTGTTTTAAATGACAAAATTTTTAAACATCTTTTTAAATATAGAAAAATGTCATTAGTAGACACGAGCAGACATGACATTATGTTATATTTGTGTGTATTTTGGTTTATTTTGCTACATTTGAAAAAATTTAAAGATGTTTTTAGATATGTGTCAATAACTCTAGTAAATACGAGGCATCTATATAATAAATTTCCACTTTAATTTTAAACTCAGATATTATTTTAATAAGTTATCATTGATGTAATATAGTTAACCGATTAATTATAGTAAATTTTATTAAAAAAACTAATTATAGTTCATTAATATCAATAAGTAAATTAATTAATTAACTATATTTAAAATTAAAAAAACAAATAAGGAAAGAAATGGACAAACATAAAACTCTAAACTAGTTTCTAAACTAGCAAGATACGAAGCACGCACAATGTATTTAGAATCTTGGTAGTTCTAATATTCTTTTTACATAATACAATAATTTTTATTATAAAGTTATTATTATAAATCTACCCTGAAAATATACGAAAGGATGTATTGTTTCACTCTATTATTTACTACTTTCATTCAATTAATTTTTTTTTTACTAAACTTTGTATATCATGAAATTATATTTTTAAGTAGGTAAATGCAAGTATTTATTTTAAAATAATCAATGCACCCTACCAATTTAATGTGTGTAACCACCCTCACCCCGAACAAATGCATCCAAATGACATCTTACATTCTATCTCAAAGAGTAGCGTGTCCCACCAACATCAATTGCACTCTAAAAGTCACCTTCTACTAACTTTCAAGTTGATACCTACACTTGAAAAATCACAACCACTCGATGAAAGTCAATATAGAAATTCATTTAAAAAAATGTAAAGATTCTTTCTACATAGTCCTTTTAATACAGCAGTGATAAAATATTTCTATCTTGAAAATACATTATCCTATGTACAGCCTCATAAACCCATCCACCAAAAGTTCTTTTTTTTCCTTAAACAATTCTTATCTCTTGCTCTTGTATCAGACGATTCATAAGATAATAACTTAACATATAAATATTGTTGTTGATGTCAAATTCTAATTCGGGGAAGAACGTGTCTTGCAAGATGAAAAGATTCGCACACCAGTGAGGTGCTTTTCTACACAGCTAAGATGTCTAAGTTAGAAAATGTATATACACGCAAGTAGAGAGTTTGAGTATTAGAGTGGACTTACTTCCCTTGAGGTTACCTTGATTCATTATAGGAGTAAATTCACGTAGGAATCCTCACCTTAGGGTTTTCAAGTTGCTTTAGATTTATCATTTGACTTACCAAGCTAAAGCGTGCGAGAGACATATCTTGCTTGGTCTTTTTCTAGGGTCGGCTTATAGAAGAGATTGGTTGTCGTCTATAAACCTCTACTAATCAAATACAATTTATAATAATAGTTGAACTAATACAACTACCACTATGATGGGGTAGCAATAGTGGCAAGTCTGGGTCGATTCACAGGAACACGAATACAGTTTCAAGCTAATTGAATTCTCTAGCTAAAATGGTAATAGGGAGTTTTGGAGTGGTTAAGAATTAATGCAGAGGAAAATAAAATGCATGAATGTAAAGTGCTAGAATGTAAATTGCTAAATTTATTTTATAAGAAAATAAAAGTGCAAGAAAAAATAAAAATGTCTAGCTCAAGAATGAGAATCCACCCAACGTTTGATTAATCATAGGATTTTCTTTATATTATCTCACATTAATGTGCTTAGTCAACTTACTCAGATAGTCGAGGCAAGCACCCTAAATACTAATTAGTCAATTAAAACAAATGCTTGATCAACTAGGTTCGATAGTGGCCACAAAAATCTTACATCTAACTACTTCTCAATTAGACTAATTATATTGCTTAGTTGCTTACGTTAGATAGCGTCCGTAAAAATAAACAACCGTATTAAGCTCAATGGGTTCAACTAAGACGATTAATAACATGGATAGCCTAGGTTACTAATCGGTCTCATTCTTGAATTGGTTAATCATGCCACATTGTAAAAGGATTAAGAAATACACACACATAGAACAAGCATGTTTTAACTCATTGCCCTTATGAGACTCGTACACGTAGATGCAACTATCTCTAGCCTAAAAAGGAAATATGATGGGTGATCAATCCAATCATAAATCTAAGTGCAGAAAGTAACGGACATTCAAGAATGAGAAAAATATGAAAGAGAAATATAGATTAAGATTAAAAAAAGATCTTCAGTATGGGTGTCGCCTAGCCCTAAACTAGCAACTCACGTAAACCATTGAATTAGTCCAAGATAAGTGTTACAACCATAAAATGTGCCCAATAACTAAGAACGTAAAGATACAACTTCTTCTATAAAAGTACAAACCAAAATAGGACCTTTACTACGTGTATGAGATGAAGGCCTAAAGAAAAACAATCCTTTTAAATCACGATTGAAAACATAAAAGTTTGAAATGTCATCAAACATTTTCGAAAGCCAAACAAAATCCCTATCATATTCAAAACATAGGTGGTCTTAAAAGAAATTTTATATATCAAATCCTTAAATCAAAGAAACAAAAGAAAGTTGATATGTGGAAGTCAATAAAAACATGTTTTCATGAGTTCCTAGTTTTCCCTGACCCCCAACCAAATCTCCCATCAATCGCTATGCACACCTAGTTCATGTTTTTCTAATGACAGATATTCCGACCTCGCACGAATCACACGTACCGAGTAAAAAAAGTTGTGTGTTGGCTGGAGAGTGACAGAGAGATATTCCGACCTCGCACGTATCGCCTTCAATGTCACGATCGTACGGCATTATCCCATTTGCATGCCATTCGGATTGACGGATCATCTTCATTATTTCAGTTTTAAGGCAAATATGATTCTCTCTTTTTCTTAGCCGTTATCCATTCTTCTTCTTCCTTCCGCCGGAGGTAAAATCCCCACTCAACTCTTCTGCTCCAACCATCCACTCTTTCACTTCAATCACCTTTGCTTTCAATCACGCACCGCATTTCAGGTTTGTCTACCCACTTTCCGCTCCCCTTTCGCTTTTGCTTCTGCAATGCCCTTTCTATTGCTATCCCAATGAATCCCTAGGTCTCCGCATTCTTCTTGATGAATTCCCAGGTTTACGTCTTCTACGGGGAGGATTTCGTTTCGAGTCTTTGGGCCCTGATTGGAACTTAATCTAAGTCTCTCTGTTCTTGGACTTTCTTGAAGGATTTTTGTTGGTTTGTTGCTGGGTTTATGTTTTTCTAGAGGGGTATGGGTCTTTGTTCGCTCTTGAAACAGAGCAGTGAGTTTACAAGCTGGTTTTTGGTGTTTGGGTGTTTCCCTCGGGTTTTTATCATTTTGGGCCTTTTACTCCTGTTGTTCGGGGTCAGTTTAAAGGTCGTGCAATTTAGTTGGCATGGAAGGGATTTGATGCAATTGCTATATCATTTTAGGGAGAAATCTGATAATATAAGAGCGGGAATTTGGTTGAAAACCAATGTTGTTGAGGTTTGCAAGTCCACTTGTGGAATTAGTAGACGACTGGATTGGTTGAAGAAGAATGGGTTCCTTATCTGTAAGTTCAATTTAGTAGCGAACTCCAAATGGGCTGTGGATTCGGAGGGTAATGTTAGAAGTGATGAGAAAAATGAAATTTTGGAACAAGATGTTCAGAATGAAGAGAAAGAGAATTATTCTGAAGATAGCGAATTCGATGTTATTAAACTAAGAGAATTGGTGAAGATTGAAAGGAAGCAGAAGAAGGAAGCTCTTGAAGAGCTTGAGAAGGAAAGAATGGCAGCTGCAACAGCAGCTGAAGAGGCAATGGCTATGATTTTTCGTCTTCAACATGAGAAGAGTGCAATTGAAATTCGAGCCAATCAGTTTCATCGAATGATGGAGCAAAAGCAGGAATATTGTCAAGAAGTTATTGAATGCTTGCAAAGGATTATCATGGAATACGAGTCAGAGGGAAGTTTAAGCGAGCAACCGTCTTTCTGTAGGCCAAAACAGAAGCTACAACCGACAAGAGTTGAAGACGATACAAGCCTCTTACAATTCGACATGGAATTCATTATGGGAGATGATGATGTACTGATGAACAACATTGGCATGGACCTCAAGGAAATGTAAGTCCATGAACACAACGTTTGTATGATACTAATATAGGTTTCTATAAGTTTATGCTATATAGTTACAGAACTTGGCTTCAAAATTGGATTGGAGATGAGAAGCGATAGCTCATCTCCATCTCTCTTGAACTTCCTTTGCTACTCAATAGCACACTAGTGAGATAAAAAAATAAGGGAAATGTATATCCATTCTATTGGAAATGTATTTGTCTTGAATGTAGGACTTTGCCTCTAGGTAAAACCAATAGTATATACTAATTACCAACCAAAATCATGGCCTTATGTTCTAGAATGTATGGAGGAATGGGAATGAACTCCATCCAACCAATCTTTGAAATGAGAAAGATATTGGGATTGATGTAGTTATAAACTAAGAACCACTGGAAAGAAGATTTGAAGCACAAAGCTCCAGTTCTCTTTATTAACTGCTCAAGAGGCAGTAAATGCTCTCTTAGACTTTGTTTGGTCATGATTACTTTTAGCTATTTGTTTTGAAAATATAAGCTTGGTTATTTGCATCTTATAGAACACTTGGCCCAATTTAAAAAATAAGTAGATTTTCTGAAGTGTTTGGGCTCCTAACTTCAAGTGGGTGGGATGGGCTATAATATCACACTTCACACGCTTGAGGATTCAGTTATAATATTAAAACCTACAATTAACTTCAATATTATTTTTCAAACCCCTTTTTATATTGTGTTACCTATTAATCTTCTTTTTTTCCTCTTTGTTATAGTGCAGTTCAATCACGAACTATTATAACACTCGGATTAAAATAGTTTGCACCTTCAAACACAAAACTATTATAACCTACAAAGTATAATAACCAACTCAGTTCTTCAAATACCTCCATAAAATTTTACTATGGTTATGATTACTCGACTAATCTGTTGGTCGCTTATTGGCATAGGACAAGAGTTGCAAGTTGCTATATACACTAGTTGAAGGTGGAAATTTGGGACTTGAAAGGGAAGTATTTCTAGACATCCTTATTTTAGGAACGTTTCTAAAAGTAGATTAGAGAAAGAGGAAGAAGTGTAACTCACACGCTGTGAACTTTAGGAATAAATCACTATCAAACTAGTACAAATGTTTTTCACTTTGGTGAGTTTCTTGGTAACCCAATACCAGTTGCTTCCATTGTAAACAAAATGGATGGCAATGTGTCGGGGCATTGGGCAGACCTTCCTTTTCCAATTCCCTCCATTTTTAAGTATAGTTTATTTTTTCTGTTCTGATTTTTACTTCAAGAAGACAGTTAAAATTTTTTGTCACCATGGAATTACTTAATATTTTGGAAATTTTCATTTCTAGGGGAGTATGCTCGATTTATTTTTTGTGTGGCACCTCAACGTGCTTTTAAAGAAATATTGGAATTCACTCATATTAAGATAGGGTCCACTAATATTTATAGAGATAAACTCTATATGAGTGTTTGGTCCATGCTTTGAAATTAGGGGGTTTGGTATTTGGAGCCAAATCCATGTTTAGACACTTGGAATAAAATTCCTCGGATTAAGAAACTAAACCCATGGGTTTGGAATATATTTTTTTATTGAACGTCATAGGTTTTAGAAAAAATTTGACTTCAACCTTTTATCAATGATCATTGATGACCGTTGGCAACAAATGTTAGCCAACTTCACGATCAACCACTGATGATCAACCATGATTGATCGATGGTCTCGACAATCGATCATCTTGACCAGCTCTGGATCATCTTGATTTGACGACTCTAGATTGTCTTGACCATCGACTATCGATCACCTTAATCGTTGGTGACCTACAACTTTGGACGTCATTGTCGTTTGGTGAACATATTGATCGTCGGCAACCAATCATTATCGTTCAATCGTCGTCCCTATTAACAAACGGCCGTCAATGACCAATAGTCATGACCGTTGGTGACCGATTCTCATAACGGTCGGCGACCAACAAATCGTCTTAATCATTGGCGACTGTTGACAGTCTTCACCATCGATCAAGACTGTCTTTATCATTGAAGGTGCACATATCAGTCATAACATAAAAATCTTAGTGACCCCTAGGTGCCATTCCGGCAACTCCATTGGTGAACTTTCGGCCACCAACCCTGTCGACCGCCACCAACCTTGAAAAAATTAAGAAAAATGAATTCTTTAAAAACTTTATTTTCTTCAGAGTCATTCCAAATACGCCTTTGATTTAATTGCAATAATATTTTTTAAAATACATTTTCTCATTCTTCTATTGTTATTGAATGTTAAAATTTCTTGTTTTAGTACAGTATTGTCGTGAAAATCAATAGAGTAAAAAAGTTGAATTAGTGGTACAAAATATGAAGAAAAAAAAAACAATAAAAAAAATTGATACATTAGGATGTACAATTCACAAAAAAAATAGTAAATAAAAAAACAAAGAGCCGAGCTAAAGTGAGGAATTCAAAACCAACACTCCAAACAAAGCATGAGAAACTCAGATTTTCAAATATTTCATTCCAAATACAGACATTTGTAATTATCATCAGAAAAACTCACAGACATTTTATTATGAACATGAGCACAACACGCACCCATAGTGTGAATGAAGGGGTATGGAATATAGTGGTTGGGTATACTAGAAATTTTCTCAAATGTTTCTGCCATGGAGGCCTAGGGTTAGCTCAACCTGTTGGGATATGTGTTATGTATAATAATGTACGCTACGTGCCACTTGATTTAAAATTACCATCCTCCCTGCAAAGTGCTAGTGGTGTTACTGCAGAAATAGCATACCAGAACTATAAAATTAAAAATAAAAAAAAATAAAAAAAAAAGAAGGGGTCACCAACCCGACGCCTAAGCTATTCAATAAATCAATTAAACCATTTTGTTATAATATAGGGGTTAAATAATAAAATTAAACACATACATATATATATATAGAGAGAGAAATATGTGTTTTAGTATAAAATTTTGAAACTTTGGAACCAAAACTAAAATTGCAAGGTTCAAAGAAGAGTAACATTTCAAAGACCGGGATATGAATATTTTGTTAATAGCACACAAAGACATTGGTCCAAAATGAACTACGAGGTTGTTTGGAGGTCTGTAATGAAATGTACTTGTAATTTAATGTAATCAGCTCATGTTCTCATTTTGAGCTCGATTAGTAATAACAAACTTATTTCGTTTCTACAATTTTCATGTTCTCATTTTTATTCTTACTCATTTCAAGATCTCTTACATTCTCAATAACTCTACTTACACTCCAATCTGTCAAACACATCTTACTTACTTGTAAATGAATAAGAAAGCTAAGAGCTGGCAAGAAATTAACCAACAACGTTAAGAAAAGATAATTAAAAGTGGATAGTGATTTCTCCTTGTCAACTCCTCCCCCAACCCATTTTATGAGGCCAATGAATTTAAGTAATACCAGTTGCCATTGTAAAAAAAAGACAGAGACAAAAACAAAACCAAAAATTAGTTGCCAGCTGTTTTTCTTTTTTGTAAAAAATAGTTATCAAAATTGATAAAATATTTACAATTCAAGTTCAGATGGATTTTTATCTTTTTAATTGATTCTTGTCGTATAAATATTATATTTTTTTTATTATTATTCTTTAAATAAAACCCTTTTTTTCTTTTTTTTTTTTTTTTTTTTTTGTTAATAAACAAATTTGTATATTTTTCTATTGTTGCTATTGGAAATTGAGCAGCATCTAATTAATTTGTTTTTAGTGAGTTGAATGAAATAATTGATTGATTCCAATATAAAATTAATAATTTAAATTGGAATATAATCAATCACCACACATTTCATGCTTGTTTGTTTGTTGGGTTCTCTCTCATCTTCTTCATCCTCATCATTTCAAGGCCTTTATCATATAAACACAAGATGGGTTCCGACGGAAAAGCTACTTTCAAATTAATTATTTTATTTTTATTCTTTTTTTAAATTATTGTGATGGTGTGATTTGATGGATTTTACACATTTATGATATAGTAACTACCTATATTTAAACCCTTATTTAATTCTTCATAATTTAGCATAACTTAGTGTCATTGGGGTGGGGACTACATCTACCCTCTTTTTCTTAATTTTTTTTAACTGACAAAAATTACTAAAAACATTTATAAATATAACATAATATTATTAATGTCTATTTATTATGTAATATTTATTAATAACAGATGTTTTATTATATTCTTTTTTATTTTAATTCTCACCATTGACGAAATAAAGATCAAACTTCTAGTCTTAAAGAAAGACTGTGTCAATTAAGTTGTTGACATATCTCTATATCAATTGTGTTACACTCACTCTGGCAATTTCCATTGTATTTTATTTATTTAGTTTTTGCCCCTTTTCATAAATGGTCATATGGATTAAGTCAATGAGTTTCTAATTTCAATTCCAAATAAATGACAACATTAGAGGTTTACTTGAGAACAGATAGCAAAAAGTTTTTTTTTAATTATAAAAATGATAAAATTGGATATTATATAAAAGTATTAAACTGCCAAAAATACCCTCAATTGAATTAAAACATATGAAAATTTGGAGAGCTTTTAAACCATTAAAAACCACCAAAATATCCTATAACTAATCAAATACCAGTATAATGCACTCAAAAAGACTTAGACGAATGCAAATATATTGTATTTAAATATTTTAGAGGTCACTAATTACACGCAAATTCTATAATTGGTGACAGCATCACAGAAGAAAAGATTGAAGGAAAGAAAATATGGGAGTTGTATGGTGGTTGATTTGTAACTCATGAACGAACGAACCAACAAACCTGAGAAAAATTATGGGAAGAAAAAACACACCTTAATCTGCTGCTGCTATGGTACACGACTGCAACTATAATAGAACAATGAAATTGGGAACAGAAAAAATAAGTTATAGTCTGTAGGGTTACATGTTTTTCCTTTCTTTTATTCTTTTATTATTATTATTATTATTATTATTATTATTACTATTATTATTATTTTTACATTTTATTTAATTTAAATTATATTTTTAAAAAAATCTAGAATTTCATATTCTATTAAAATTTATTAGGTTTTTAAAACATGAAATCTAATTCTTTATATATTAATTTAAAATTTACAATTTTCAAATCTTTTATTAAATAAATTCAAAATTGACACTAAAATACAAAATTAAAAGGAAACAAATTCTTATAATTTAATTATATAAATAGTACGAATATAAACGAAAAAATAATTAAATTATAAAATTGAATAAAATGGAAGAAGAAGATTACCAAAAACTGGATGTGATCACAAAATGTATAAACAAATTGAAAAATAATAAGATAGAATATGGTTACAACTTTAAATAATAGATATTCATTGAGAAAAATTCGAAGATACAAAATTTTGTTAAAATTACAAATAATGAAATAAATGATAGTTAAGATCTCATAACTTTACATTGTAATTACATCATACGTGTAAATGTAGATTAGTTAAATATCTCATAACTTATATTACTATTACACTACATATGTAACTATACGTAAGTTAATTACTAGAACATATTGATATTAGTGGAGGAAAATAAGCTTTCTAATTAAAAAAAAAAATCTCAATTAAATCATATAATTCAGTATGCACAAATACTCAGTATTAGAAAACAATTAGAAACATAGAAAAAATTATGCAATTCTAAAACTGGTTTTTTAAGACAAAAAGTCATCAATAAAAATAGAAAAAGAGAAAAGTTTGTGCTTAAGCATGATCGAAGCAAAACAAAACAAATAAGTGTTTTTACTTTCGGCATAACGAACAAGTTTATCATTGGATTCCTATTTCGATTATGAGCACTTTAACATAAGGATCAAATATACAATTTGTTATATGATAATATGTATAAAATAATAAGAAACAAATCATATATTTTAATCCAAATTTAAAATAATAAAAAATTAGTTAAATAAAATAAATTAGATTTAAAACCGACAATTCAAATTTAAAAAATGTAGAAAAATTTGAGTACTTTATCTCTTCATTTCGTTAAATTGAAATCTCATAACCAACGTTTTTAATTATACTGCATTTCAACAATTCATCTACTTTTTAGGGTAAGATTTTTAATTTAGGAGTATCGTGGGATTTTATGTTTTAACTTTTAAGTTATGTTTTATATTTTGTTTGGGATCAAATTGGTGCAAGAATTGGAAAAATAAAAAACATATTTTTTTTTTTAAAAAAATGTTATTTTTAAAAAATAATGTCAAAAGTAGTGTTGTTATATAAATATTGTAAAAAATAGGGTAGGAAAGTTCACTAAATCGTGGACCGGGTCCACGACAAGACTAACACGCTACAGGTGGAGTTAGCATTGAGTAGCGTGGCAGTTAACAGTTGTCCAACATGCATGAAGTCGTGGACCCTGTCCACGACTTCAACTCCCTTTAGAAAAAATCATAGAAAACTCTTATGTTGTCTTCCTTTTTCATTCACACAAAAACTTATTAAACGCTTACCTTTTGTCGCCGTCAGCTTTCGCAAGCCCTCCGTCGTCCACCGCTGAACAATTATGTTACAACTCTATGCTTTATAACTTCTTACTTCCAAGGTGTTCGGTTCAAACAAGTCATGGGGTTGTGTTTACATGGGACTGTGAGTGATTGCAATTGTTGAATAGAAAAATTGCACACAAATTATTCGACAAAATGCCAAAGAGAGTAAGAAATATGACAATTTAATGGCATTTAATGGCAACAACTACAATTTTTTCTTTTTGACTCAAATCTTTATTTATTTATTTTTTTTTCCACCAATTCTAATGTTTACATTATGATGTTTTCTTTTTGACTCAAATCTTTATTTATTTATTTATTTTTCCACCAATTCTAGTGTTTACATTATGATGTTTTCTTTTTTACTCAAATCTTTATTTATTTATTTATTTTTCCACCAATTCTAGTGCTTACATTCTGATGTTTTCTTTTTTACTCAAATCTTTATTTATTTATTTATTTATTTTTCCACCAATTCTAGTGCTTACATTCTGATGTTTTCTTTTTTACTCAAATCTTTATGTAACACCCCGGGTTTTCAAACCTTAACCCAAGGTCATTACTTAAGTAAAAATCATTAAATTCATTTAAAAGACAAAGACAAAACAAAACAAATGTTTTAATTAAATCCAAGTAAAGTAGCAAAGGGTTCCAAACGTTTAACAAACAAATAAAAAAAATGAGAAAAGAATCTAGACGGGATCCCTAAAATAGTTTTCTAACCAAAGTCATTACAAATAAAAGAACCCAACAATAATTTAAACATAAAGAAAATAAATGTCCAAAAACCGTAAGCGGAAGCAAAAATAGGTCTCCTAGTCCCTCCTGTTATGGTCACTGGATTCACTTGCCCCTCGCCGGTCCATTTTTACCTTTGCCTGAAATAAAACATAGAAAGGAATGAGTATAAGAATACCCAGTAAGGAAAACCACTACAGACTCCACTGGGTAACTGTTAACTTTCCCTAATGACTTGTACTTTGCAACGTTCGGTCGGGTGGTTGAGTATTGATAAATATGTCGGAACAGGTCTCGTACCGAGCCCTTTCACGATCCTGTCACAGCAAAACGCCACACAGTGCTTGCCCTCAGAACGAATGTCGGAACAAGCCTCGTATAGACCCCCTTCTCGACCTTCAGTGACGGGGTGCCACATAGGCTTCTCGACTAAACGCCACACAGGCTAGCCGACGAATACGCCACACAGGCTGGTAAACTAAACGACACACAGGCTAGTTGACGATACGCCACACAGGCTGGTCGACTGTCGCCTCACAGGCTAGTCGACGATGCGCCACACAGGCTGGTCGACTGTCGCCACACAGGCTAGTCGACGATACGCCACACAGG
>JBBPDJ010036789.1:0-13849 GCA_037974625.1 Cucumis cinereus | reverse complement strand
AAATAATAATTGTTTATTAATAATGGTCAACGGTTTACATTTACTATCTACGAGTTTTAGGACATAAAACCCAACAATTTCTACGTGAAATTTTATTGCTATTTGATATATGATTACAATATGTACCTTCTTCTTTTTTTTTTTTTTTGGTTAATAAATTAGTTGTTTCTGATTGTCGTATGATTACTTTTTTGCCAATTTGTAACTAGTTTTTAATATTGTCTTCTAATTGCCTTCTGATTTTCAATTGATTACCTTCTATTCTTTGACACATAGTTAGTAGCGTTAGATATTGTCATTTGATTACTTTCTATTCTTTGACACATTATTAGTTGTTTATGATTTTGTCATCTATTAGTCATATGATTGCCTTTTGATTGTCAAGCTATTACCTTTTATTCTTTGTTATGTAGTTGTTTATCGTATTGTCATTTGATTATCTTTTTTTACACATAATTAGTAGTTTATGATATTGTTATCTGATTACCTTCAGATTGTCATCTAATTATTTTTCTTTTTTTTGGTCAATTGGTCAGTAATTTTTTATAGTGATTTGGTTGTCAAATTATTTGTCACATATTGTAGTTTCTCATATTGTCATAAAATTACTTTGTTTTCTTGTAATTAGTTAGTAGTTTCTAGTAGTCATGTGATTGGTAGCTGATTACTATGTGTATGTGATTGTGATTAGATTGAGTTTTTAAACATTAAGGTATTTAATTAAATCAACACCACTGACATTTTTGCAAATAAGTTCGTCTTCATAATTTTTAGGGTTGATAGCACATAAAAAGAAGAAAATTTGGGCTTTTAGTACGGATGCCCCTTTTTAGGGGCCCATTCGATTTTTGGCCCAAAAGTTAGAAGTGAATGAAAAATGGTCTTCTGATTACTTTAGCACCCTGCGAGTTTATCTTTTTGCCCCTAATTTTCGTACATGCATCCTAGAGCCACTCGTTGTACGTTACATGTTTACTTGATGGACGTTGCTCATCTACTCGCTCACTCAATCTACAAGTCAACGAATAAATAGACGTTTGACAACTCATTGCATGTTTCACGCCATGCACGTTACACGCTCCTTTTTATACTCGATGCACGTTATCTTAAGTTTTTAAAAATTAGATACTTAAGCTTAAAGTTACAATTCTATTCTTCTAACGTTTCGTTTGCTCTTCTGTTCTCTTTTCTCTTCAAAAGTTCCTATGGTTTCTTTCTTTACTCATCGGTGTCGATTCATCTCCTGCTTGAGTTTCATATTGCCCGATGTCTCTTCTACTTGCAAAAGATAACAATTATTCATTCATGTATGTTAGAATACTCGATCTTAGCATGTGGAAGCTACTCGTTCCTCATTTTTAGTTTAAGCATCATATCATTTTCATTTTCTTTCATTGTAAAGTTCGAAATAGGGTTTAGGCATTTGGCTTTAGCGTTTCCTTCATCTTCAGTACGAAAATATAGGGTTTATCGGCATGAACACCGACCACAACTTTACGTTTACGAACACCAAACTGAACTTAGCATTGAGTGTACTGTAGCCTATTCAGGGTGTTGCGTATCGAGTGTGGCGTCAATCGATTGTCAAATATAGCGTGAATCAAGCAGCGTGTAACCCTTGCATCTGTAGCGAGTAGAGCATGTAATGTTTAGTGAGTACCTCGAGTAACGTGCATCAAAGATTTTTAAGGGACAATATCTAATATTTTTCATTTTGTTTCCTATGCAATATGGGTAGCAATTCAAGATTGACGTGAAGGATCGTTTTCCAGGACAAGCTACTAGTTTGTCTTCCCACATCTCAGTGGTCAACAAGATAGTGAAGGAGAAGCTTACACCTACAACTTTGTCTGTTTAGAAAAACTGTGTTTGATCGGTTTATTGATACAGATGTAATTTTCAACTGTCCCCTCGTACATTGCATTCTACTGCAGGAAGTGAAAGACAATAATCGAAGGGATGTCATGACGTTTGACTTGAATGACACGATCGTGACCTTCAGAAAGAAAGATTTCCTATTGGTTACAGAGTTCTGGTCGACACCCAATACAGAACCAGCTTCAACAGCTGAGTGTGAACTTGAAGACACAGTCCTCAGGTACTACAAGCAGAGTATTCACAATAATGCCCTTAAAGCAGAGTACAATATAATGGACTTCGAAAACAACGTAGACATTGTGAAGATGACATATGTCTACTACACTGAATTGGAGATGATGAGTAGGGAGAAGACGAGAGCGTACATTGACATGACGTTGTTCATGGACGTCGAGAACATAGACTACTACACTAGTCTAAACTGAAAAAACATTCTATGGAAAAAAACATTTCAAGGACTGCAATGAGGTTTGGTCGACAAAGCCGATAACTATAAGAAAAGAGTCAAGAATAACAAAGATTATATTGTTGAATACAATTTATCAGGGTTTCCTCATGCATTCCAGGTAATAGCAAGAAATTAACTAGTATGCGTTATGTTTCTAATATTTTGGTTTAGTACCTAATTCGTTTTACTTTACGACAGTTGTGGCTATACGAGATAATATCGATCGTGGTTGGAAAGTGTGAGTCCCCCTTGCAACAGCAAATACATTTTTCCTAGCATGTCATGCATTGTCATAAATGATATTAACTTCAAATTGCTGTCGCATGTCTTCTATAATATGATGCAGGCAATCACCACCACCAACTCCAAACTTTTCTTTAATTAAATGTCCAATGAAAATGCACTTGCTTGCCTGTGATCATAATTCAAAACCTCAACTGAACATGTGCTCAGTCATACACTTACTTATCATGAATATATCATTCTTTTGTTCAAGTTGCATGAACAATCCATTTGCAAGAAGGATGTATACATTGCACAATGTACAAATTTTTGTTAGATTTTCACACATGCATCTCGAAGTTGTTCTTGATAGCCAACAATGACAGCCTCATCTTCACATAGCTTTTGTTGAAGAAGATTTTTTTCTTATTACCGTTTGTGTCCAAGTTTGATCCAACAAATGGTTGGAATACCAAATCCACTAGTCTACAACATTACTCGAAGGTACGTTAGAAGTGTTGGATTCAAGCTGACAAGTATGGCCTAAACCAGTGGATTGTTCTTAACTATCCGCTGTTGGGAAAGCTTTTTATATACAAACTGTGTGTTCTTCCCCAGTTCGATTAGCCTCACAGCTTGCACCAAGAACATCAGAAGAGTTACCAAGAGAGTTTATGGCATCGTGAGGATTTAGGACATCGGGAGGATTTATGACATCAGGAGTACATGATACCGTCTTAGCAGCGGTACCATTGTCATCATAATACTACCATGTTTTTCCATTACATTCTCTAGGAAGACTGCTTTTGGAAAATTTTCGGGATCATTAATATCTTTAGTGAATGACCCTATCCTTTGGGGAACAAAATGACCTAAAATGATTTTTCTTTGGTATTTTCATCCTACACCCCGTAGTTTAGGGATTATTGTCTCAGAAACGCGCGTCCCTGACCCTAAACATGTCTCTGACACATTTGCATGAACTATATAGGTCGCGAAAAGAGAAACTTGAGGTAGGACTAACGTGCGGACCAATACGGAAGAAAATCCACCAGTACTATAACTTTCGAAAAATGGACAAAAGTTAAGCCTAAAATGCATTTCTAGCTATAAAACGGGCTCATTTGGAGTAAACTTTAAGTTTTTTCCAAAAATAATTCACCAAAGACGTCACAAACTCAGTTTCTACTTTGGGGAACAAACTGACCAGCAACGATTTACCTTTGGTTTTTTCGTCCTACACCCCATAGTTCTGGGATTCTTGGCTCAAACATTCGCATCCTTGACCCTAAACATGTCTCTAACACATTTGCATGAACTATATAGGTCACTAAAAGTGAAACTTGAGGTAGGACTAATATGCGAACTAAAACGAACGAAAATCGACAAGTGGTATAGCTTTTTAAAAATGGACCAAACTTTGACCTAAAATGCATTTCTAGGTATAAAATAGGCTCATTTCGATGAATGTTTGAAGTTTTTTCCAAAAATAAACGACCAAAGACGTTCCATACTCAGTTTCTGCTTTGCGGAACAAAATGACTTGCAACGATTTTTCTTTGGTATTTTCATCCTACATCCCGTAGTTCAGGGATTCTTGCCTCAGAAGTGCACGTCCATGACCCTAAACATGTCTAATAAACATTTGCATGAACTATATAGGTCGCGAAGAGAGAAACTTGAGGTAGGACTAACGTGCGGACCAAAACAGATGAAAATCCACCAATACCATAGTTTTCGAAAAATGGACCAAAGTTTTGCCTAAAATGCATTTCTATCTATAAAACGGGCTAATTTGGAGTACTTTCTAAGTTTTTGCTAAAAATAATTTACCAAAGACATCTCAGACTCGATTTCTGCTTTGGTTAACAAAGTGACCACCAACGATTTTCGTTTGGTATTTTCATCCTACATCCCATAGTTTAGAGAATCTTGGCTCATAATTGCACGTCCTTGACCCTAAACATGTCTTTGACACATTTGCATGAACTATATATGTGAAAAGTCTGTCCACTTAACTATAGCAGTGACTGATGTTGGGATGTCCATCCTCAGTCATTTCTCAAACTATCGCCACCGATCAGTCTCTGATGCTACAATAGTATGAGCATACCGTGACAACTCGGTATACTTTTTCTCATATTCTGCAACTGACAGTGCACCTTGTACTAATCTGAGGAATTCATCCCTTTTTGCTTCACAGTAAGTACTAGGATAGTACTTATCTTCAAAAATCCTTCTGAAGGTTTTTCAGCTCATGGTACTTGTATCCCTTCGTCGTGACTCTATGGATCTCCACCAGCCTTCCTCTTCTTTTTGCAACAAGAACGTTGCTAGTCTAACCTTCCTCTCATCTAGGCAGTCCATAACACTAAAACATTTCTCCAACAGATTCAGCCAAGGTTCTGCATCTGCTGTGTCAGTCGAGCCCTCCAATACTGTAGCTCCCAAAGCTTTGAGTCGTTCAATACTATATCTTCTCTCTGGATCATGGGATAATCATCTAAGTGATTCCGTCAATCTCTAAGCGAATCGCGAAAACATACGGCTCTCTAGATCTGCTTGTTCTCTGGAGGTACTAGATTCCCATTCAAACTAATCCTGGGTAGGATCTCGCATCCTTTCTACGTCAACCCTACGCTGTCTGCTTTCCTTTCGTGGAGGCATAATTTCCTGTATCACGTCAATCTATTAGACATGTTACACTTTTTCTTACCTACATGCATGTACAAGACTCTTAAACACTCTTCACTCTTCTGAACATCCCAGAGTACTAAACTTTTGCTTTGATACCAAGTTGTCACACCCTCTCCCAGACTCTCTACTCTTAGGCTAGAAGACGGCGTGAAGCCAGTGAAACGCGTCCTTACCTTGACGATCCTCACTGACTATCTTAGCTTAAGTGCGACTTAAATAATACCAATAACTTAAAAGTGCGGAATAAAAAAAATCTCAAACTTAACACTTAACGGCAGAAACTAAACAAATAACTTATATATAGTGCAGCTCATACTATCTTATACAACCCATTTCACTGTACCAAAACTTACTATAACAGTAACATGCATGAAATACTACTAATGTACAATAGTACAAAAACTTCTCGAGTAGCAGACAGACTGTGGTAGGTCAGGCTCCCGGATCACGATCTCTATCTGAAAAGTTGAAAAACAATAGAAAGAATGAGCTAAAACGCCCAGTGAGTGATGCTTTAATACAAAATACTTAAAACATATATATAGCATAGCTAGAAATCATTGACTTAGAAACTTTTCACAAATCAAATCATAACTGAAACCATAAATCATAATTTAAACTAAAATCACTTGAAAGGTGCACAACTACTATAGTAGCCTCAGGCTCACATGGGTATGCGCTGCCTTGTGTGAGGTTTCGCCCAACCATGGCAAAGACGTTGTGGGCGGTGGCTCCGCTACTTCGTAGTTATAAGTTGTCATGGTGTTGAGATTACTCCATAAGAGAAAAGACATTACAAGTGATGGCCCCACTGCAATGTAGACTCGCTGCCATAATTTTGGGTTCGCCCCACTTTGGCAAAGACGTTATAGTTGTCAGCCCCACTATAACGTAGGATACCGTCGTTGTGTTGAACTGCCTCCACCTCGACGAAGACGTCGTTGGTCCTGATCCAACCACGACGTAGATATAGTTGTCGATAGTGTGAGATTACTCCATTGTGGCAAAGATGTAGCTAGTGCTTGATTTTCCCCACTACTACGTAGTTCAGTTTGAAAAATTGACCAAAGTTCGGCCTAAAATGCATTTCTAGCTATAAAACGAGCTCATTTGGAGTAATGTTTAAGTTCATCCCAAAAATAATTTACCAAAGACATCCCACACTCGGTTTCATCTTTGGGGAACAAAGTGACCAGCAACGATTATTGGTCTAGAAATGCATGAACTATATAGGTCGCTAAAAGTGAAACTTGAGGTAGGACTAATGTGCGAACCAAAATGGACGAAAATCGACCAATGATATAGCTTTTTAAAAATGGGCCAAAGTTCGACCTAAAATGCATTTCTAGATATAAAATGGGCTCATTTGGAGGAATGTTGAAGTTTTTCCTAAAAACAAATGACCAAAGGCGTCCCAAACTCAGTCTATAATTTGGGAAACAAATTGACCTGAAACGATTTTGCCTTTGGTGTTTTCGTCCTACGCCCCATAGTTCAGGAATTATTGGCTCAGAAATTCGCATCCTTTACCCTAAACATGTCTCTCAAACATTTGCATGAACTATATAGGTCACTAAGTGTGAAACTTGAGGTAGGGCTAATGTGCTGTAAAAAACGAACGAAAATCGACCAGTGGTATAGCTTTTTAAAAATGGAACAAAGTTCAACCTAAAATGCATTTCTAGGTACAAAATAGGCTCATTTAGAGGAATGTTGAAGATTTTCCCAAAAATAAATGACCAAAGACCTCTCATACTCAGTTTCTGCTTTGCAGAACAAAATGACCTGTAACGATTTTACTTTGGTATTTTCGTCTTACACCCCGTAGTTCAGGGTCTCTTACCTCAGAAACGCACATCAATGACCCTAAACATGTCTATGACACATTTTCAGGAACTATATTGAAAGAAACTTGAGGTAGGACTAATGTGCGGACCAAAATGGACGAAAATCCACCCGTACTATAGCTTTCGAAAATTGTCCAAAGTTCAGCCAAAAATGCATTTCTAGCTATTAGATGGGCACATTTAGAGTAATTTTTAAGTTTTTTCCAAAAGTATATTTCCAAAGACATCCCAGACTAGGTTTCTGCTTTAGAGAACAAAGTGACCAGCAACGATTTCTCTTTGGTATTTTTGTCCAACACCCCATAGTTCAGGGATTTTTTGTTCAGAAATGCGCGTCCTTGACGCTAAACATGTATCTGACACATTTGCATGAACTATATATATCGCTGCGACTGAAACTTGAGGTAGAGCTAATGTGCGGATCAAAATGAACGAAAATCAACCTGTGTTATAACTTTTTAAAATTGGACAAAAGTTCTACCCAATATGCATTTCTAGGTATAAAATGGGCTCATTGGAAGGAATGTTGAAGTTTTTTCAAAAAACAAACGACCAAAGACGTCCCAGTCTCATTTTCTTCTTTGGGGAACAAAATAACCTACAACGATTTTCCTTTTGTATTTTCGTCCTACACCCCGTAGTTCAAGGTTTCTTCCCTCAGAAACGCGTGTCCTGACCCTAAACATGTCTCTGACACATTTTCATAAACTATATAGGTCACGAAGAGAGAAACTTGAGTAGGACTAATGTGCGGTCCAAAACATACGAAAATCCACCAGTACTAGCTTTTGAAAAATTGACCAAAGTTCTGCCTAAAATGCATTTCTAGCTATAAAATTCACCAGTACTCATTTGGAGTTATTTTTAAGTTTGTCCTAAAAATAATTTACCAAACACATCCCAAACTCGGTATCTGGTTTGGGGAACAAAGTGACCAACAACGATTTCACTTTGGTGTTTATGTCCTAGCCCTTATAGTTCAAGGATTCTCTGCTCAGAAGTGAACGTTCTTTACCCTTAGCATGTCTCTAACACATTTGCATGAACTATATAGGTCGCTAAAATTGAAACTTTAGGTTGGACTAATTTGTGGACCAAAACGAACGAAAATCGACCAGTGGTATAGCTTTTTAAAAATGGACCAAAGTTTGACCTAAAATGCATTTATAGGTATAAAATGAGCTCATTTGGAAGAACGTTGAAGTTTTTCCTAAAAATAAACGACTAAAGGTGTCCCAGAATCAGTCTGTGCTTTGGAAAACAAATTGACCTGCAACGATTGTGCCTTTGGTGTTTTCATCCTACACCCCATAGTTCAAGGATTCTTGGCTCAGAAATGCGCATCCTTTATACTAAACATGTCTCTGACAATATGCATGAACTATATAGGTCGCTAAAAGTGAAACATGAGGGAGGACTAATATGCAAACCAAAACGAACGAAAATCGACCAGTGGTATAGCTTTTTAAAAATGGACCAAAGTTCGACCTAAAATGCATTTCTAAGTCTGAAATGGGCTCATTTAGAGGAATGTTGAAATGTTTCCCAAAAATAAACGACCAAAGACGTCCCAGACTCAGTTTCTACTTTGGGAAATAAAATGATCTACAACGATTTTCCTTTGGTATTTTCGTCCTACACCCCGTAGTTCAGGGTTTCTTGCCTCAGAAACGCACATCCATGACCCTAAACATGTCTCTGACACATTTTCATGAACTGTATATGTCGCGAAGAGAGAAACTTGAGGTAGGACTAATGTGCGGACCAAAACAGATGAAAATCCACCAGTACAATAGCTTTCGAAAAATTGACCACAGTTCGGCCTAAAATGCATTTCTAGCTATAAGATGGCCACATTTAGAGTAATGTTTAAATTTTTCCCAAAAAATTTACCAAAGACATCCCAGACTCGATTTTTGCTTCGGGAAACAAAATGACCAGCAACGATTTTCCTTTAGTATTTTCGTCCTACGTACCATAGTTCAGAGATTTTTTGTTCAGAAATGCGCGTCCTTGATGCTAAACATGTCTTTGACACATTTGCACGAATTATATAGGTCGCTGAGACTAAAACTTGAGGTAGGGCTAATGTGCGGACCAAAACGAACGAAAATCGACCAGTGGTATAGCTTTTTAAAAATGGACTAAAGTTCGACCCATAATGCATTTTTAGGTATAAAATGGGCTCATTTCGAGGAATGTTAAAATTTTTTCCAAAAATAAATGACCAAAGACATCCCAGACTCATTCTTTGTTTCGGAAAACAAACTGACCTACAACGATTTTCGCTTTTGTATTTTCGTCCTACACACTATAGTTTGGGATTCTTGGCTCAGAAATACACGTCCTTTACCACAAACATGTCTCTAAGACATTTGCATCAACTATATAGGTCGCTAAGAGTGAAGCTTCAGGTAGGACTAATGTGCGGACCAAAATGGATGAAAATCAACCAGTGGTATAGCTTTTTAAAAATAGACCAAAGTTCGACTTAAAATGCATTTCTAGGTATAAAAGGCGCTCATTTTGAGTAATGTTGAAGTTTTTTCCAAAAATCAGTTTCTGGTTTAAGGAACAAAATAACATGCAACGATTTTCCTTTGGTATTTTCGTTCCACACCCCGTAGTTCAAGGATTTCTTCCTACAAAACATGCTTCCATTACCCTAAACATGTCTCTGACGCATTTTAATGAACTATATAGGTCGCGAAGAGAGAAACTTGAGGAAGGACTAACGTGCAGACCAAAACGGACAAATATCGACTAGCACTAGAGCTGTTGAAAAATGGAACAAAATTCATCCTAAAATGCATTTCTAGCTATAAAAGGGGCTCACTTGGAGTAGTTTTTATGTTTTTTCCAAAAGTAATTTACCAAAGATGTCCGAGACTCGATTTCTACTTTGGGAAACAAAGTGACCAGCAACGATTTTCCTTTGGTATTTTTGTTCTGCACCTCGTAGTTCAGGGATTCTTTGCTAAACAATGTGTGTCCTTGACCCTAAACATGTCTCTGACACATTTGCATGAACTATATAGGTCGAAAAGTGTAAAATTTGAGGTAGGACTAATATGCGGACGAAAACGAACGAAAGTCGACCAGTGGTATATAGCTTCTTTAAAATGGATCAAAGTTTGACCTAAAATGCGTTTCTAAGTATAAAATCGGCTCATTTGGAGGAATGTTGAAGTTTTTCCCAAAAATAAAGGACCAAAGACATCCCATACTCATTTTCTACTTAGGAAAACAAATTGACCTACAACGATTTCCATGTGGTACTTTCTTCCTACACCCCATAGTTCAGAGATTCTTACCTCAGTTACACGTGTCCATGACCGTAAACATGTTTCTGACACCTTTGCATGAACTATATAGGTCGCGAAAGGAGAAACTTGAGGCAGGACTAACGTGCGGACCAAAACAGACGAAAATCCACCAATACTATAGCTTCCAAAAATGGACCAAAGTTCGACCTAAAATGTATTTCTAGATATAAACAGGCTCATTTGGAGTAATTTTTAATTTTTTCCCGAAAACAATTTACCAAAAATGCCCCAGACTCGGTTTCTGCTTTGGGGAACAAAGTGACCAGTAACGATTTTCTTTTGGCATTTTCGTTCTACACCCATAGTTCAGGGATTCTTGGCTCAGAAATGCGCTTCCATGACCATAAACATGTCTCTGACACATTTGCATGAACTATATAGGTCGCTAAGAGTGAAACTTTAGGTAGAACGAATGTGCGGACAAAAACGGACGAAAATCGATATGTGGTATAACTTTTTAAAAATGCACCAAAGTTCGACCTAAAATTCATTTCTAGGTTTAAAATGGCCTCATTTGGAGGAATCTTGAAGTTTTCCCAAAAATAAATGACCCAAGACGTCCCAAACTAAGTTTCCGCTTTGGGAAACAAAATGACCTACATAGATTTCCCTCTGGTACTTTCTTCCTATACCCTGTAGTTCAGGGATTCTTACCTCAGTTACTCGCGTCCATGACTGTAAACATGTCTCTGACACCTTTGCATGAACTATATAGGTCGCAAAAGGAGAAACTTGAGGTAGGACTAACGTGCGGACTAAAACGGACGAAAGTCTAAAAGATGAAGTAGGACTAATATGCGGACCAAAACAGTCGAAAATCGACCAGTGGTATAACTTTTTAAAATGGACTAAAGTATGACCTAAAATGCATTTCTATGTATAAAATAAGCTCATTTCGAGGAATGTTGAAGTTTTTCTCAAAAATAAATGACCAAACACGTCCCAGACTCAGTTCTGCTTTGGGAAACAAAATGACCTTCAATGATTTTCATTTGGTATTTTCGTGCTACACCCCATAGTTCAAGGATTCTTGGCTAAAAAATGTGTGTCCTTGACCCTAAACATGTCTTTGACACATTTGCATGAGCTATATAGGTCGCTAAGAGTGAAACTTCAGGTAGGAGTAATGTGCATACCAAAAAGGACAAAAATAGGAGTAATGTGCATACCAAAAAGGACAAAAATTGACCAGTGGTATAGTTGTTTAAAAATATACCCAAGCTCGACCTAGAATGCATTTCTATGTATAAAATGGGCTTATTTGGAGGAATGTTGAATTTTTTCCCAAAAATATATGACCAAAGACGTCCCAAACTCGATTTTTGCTTTTAGGAACAAAGTGGCCAACAACGAGTTCCCTTTGGTATTTTTATCCTAACCGCATAGTTCAGGGATTCTTGGCTCAGAATTACACTTCCATGAACCTAAACATGTCTATGACACATTTGCATGAGCCATATAAGTCGCTAAGAGTGAAACTTCAGGTAGGAGTAATGTGCGGACCAAAATGGACGAAAATCGACCAGAGGTATAACTTTTTAAAAATGCACCAAAGTTCGACCTAAAATGCATTACTTGGTATAGAAGGGTCTCATTTGGATGAATGTTGAAGTTTTTTCCAAAACTAAACGACCAAAGACGTCCCAGACTCAGTTTCTACTTTGGGAAACAAAATCACATGCAACGATTTTTCTTTGGTATTTTTGTTAAACAGCCCATAGTTCAAGAATTCTTTCCTCACAAAAAAACGTCCATAACCCCAAACATGTCTCTGGCACATTTGCATGAACTATATAGGTCGCGAAGAGAGAAACTTGAGGTTGGACTAACATGAGACCAAAACAGACAAAAATCCACCAGTATTATAGCTTTTGGAAAATGGAAAAAGTTCGACCTAAATGCATTTCTTGCTATATAACGTGCTCATTTGGAGTAATTTTTAAGGTTTTCCCAAAAATAATTTACCAAAGACATTTCAGACTCGATTTCTGTTTTGGAAAATAAAGTGACTAGCAACGATTTCTCTTTGGTATTTTCAATCTTCACCCCATAGTTCGTGGATTCTTTGCTCTTAAATGCGCGTCCTCGACCCTAAACATTTCTCTGACACATTTTCATGAACTATATAGGTCGTTAAGAGTGAAACTTGAGGTAGGACTAATGTGCGGACCAAAACGGACGAAAATCGACCAGTGGTATAGCTTTTTCAAAGTGGACCGAAGTTCGACCTAAAATGCATTTCTAGGTATAAAATGGGCTCATTGGGAGGAATGTTGAAGTTTTTCTAAAAACTAAACGACCAAACACGTCTGAAACTAAGTTTCTTCTTTGGGGAACAAAATAACCTGCAACGATTTTCTTTTGGTATTTTCGTCCTACACCCCGTAGTTTAGGGATTCTTGCCTATGAAACGCGCGTCAATGACCCTAAATATGTCTCTAACACATTTGCATGAACTATATAGGTCGAGAAGAGAGAAACTTGATGTAGGACTAACGTGCGAACTAAACAGACGAAAATCTACCAGTAGAACAAACATTTCTAGCTATAAAATGAGGGATAGCCTCGAATGCACATTTTTCGAGAATTTGCATAATTTTCAAAAATTTAAGAAAAATTATGTGTCAAAATTTTTCGATGTACTTTCACATGGTAACTTGTTTGAAGCATTAGTTAAGTGTTTTAGGACATATCCGGTAGTTTTCATATAATATGTTCGGCCCTGTTTATGTTTATTGAGATTTTCATGAATGTTTGAGCATGTTTTCACTACTATAGGGCCTCAACACGTTTTGCACATTTTACGAGGTTTCTCAAAATTTCGAGTTTCATGATGATTTGAGAAATGATTTGAGATGATGATATGTTTTATATGACTTGCACGTTTTATGATGATTTGCTTTTAAGTATGTGTATCCATGTGAGCCTGAGGCTACTATACTAGGTGTGCACACTAGGGTATGCGCTGCCTTGCGTGAGGGTTCGCCCCACCATGGAAAACACGTTGTGGGCGGTGGCTCCGGTACTTCGTAGTTATACGCTGTCATGGTATTGAGATGACTCAACCATGGCAAAGACGTTGCAGGTGTTGGCCTCACTGTAACGTAGTTTTACTGTCTTAATGCTGGGTTCGTCCCACTTTGGCAAAGGGTTATAGTTGCTAGCCCCATTATAGCGTATGATACCGTCGTTGTGATGAGCTAGCTCCACCTCGGTAAAGACGTCGTTGGTCCTGATCCAACCACGACGTAGATATAGTTATCGTTAGTGTGAGATTCTCCACTACGGCAAAAACGTAACTAGTGTTGGGTTTTCCCCACTACTACGTAGTTCAGTTTGATACACAACGCTTATAGATTTTCAGATATTCATGTTTTAGCATGATTTTAGTTATGCATAGTTTTACCATGATTTATAGATAAGTATCGTGC
>JBBPDJ010036788.1:0-13868 GCA_037974625.1 Cucumis cinereus | reverse complement strand
CAATAAAGTGCAGTGTGTGTTGGTGCTTTGCATACCTCACACGTGGAAGCCACTGAGGTTGAGAGTTTGCCACTTCACAATCCATTGGTATCAGTTTGTGCCCGTTGAACTCAAGAAACACATATGTTCGAATAATCATGTCTCATCTAAAGAGTTGTATCTGGTCGATATCAATTTGCACCTATTAAACTCAACAGACAGCTATATATACTCGAAGAGTTGAGTCCCAACTAAAAGGTTAAAATATGATTTTATTAAAAATGCAGAGAAAAATAGAAAACAAAAGATTATTCACTGTTACCCCATTTATATTCTAGATTTGTTCACATTTGATTTATTTGCACAGGTTCGTTGGATCTTTATGGATGTGGTGTTGCTTTTATGAGAAAGTTAATCTGTTTTATCATGTGAAACAATTACTCATGAAACTCAGACATTAGAGTGAGTAAATTGTCTTAAGGAGACAATGTGAATTCATTGAGCTTAAATTCTCTTCGATATATCATTTTCTATATTTTCAATTTGTAAAAAATATTATTCCTATAATTGAAAAATAAAAATAAAAATAAAAAAGAAAACTTACCAAAGGAACCTGTCAAATGGGGCCTTGCTTTTCATGAGTTTAAGATTATTAGCCTTTTTTTCTCTTTTTTTAAACAATTACTAATCGGGATGGATCTATTTTCATTGGCAAATGAAAGATCCATTTGAATTGTGTTAGATTCACTCCTAAACTAGGTCATTTTATTATTTGTCTTCTCATAATCAATGTCCACTCTCATGTGTTTTCGGGCATTGGATTCAATCAATCGTACCAAATGGTCTAAATTGATATTTTTGTTATGATAGTCGAAATTACCAGTCAAAACAAGCTTAGTTTAGTAGTTAGCACGCATTTTCTTTCTCTATTAGAAGTTTAAACTTTTTTATTATATATATATATACACACACATACATACATATACGTATACATATCTATACATATACACATATACAAGAGAGTAATGATTAGACTTGTAATTGGACTGCTAACTTAATCATGGGTTCAACTAACAAAAAAACTTATATTGTCGATCTCAATATTAAAGTTATGTAATTATTTTATTGTTTTTGTGTACAATTGTAATAGAAATTAGTTTTTTTCCTACCCCAAACTTTGAGTGTTGTATCATTTTTGTTAAATACAACAATTAGGGTTTGAGGGTTATATTTATTTAAATTCTAAAATTGTATCAATTTAAACCTTGAACTTTGAGGTTGTATTACTTTGAACCACAAACTAATGATTGAATCAATTTATTTTTTTTTATAAGAAACATTTCATGGATAAAATGAAATTGGGGAAACCCCAAGCACCTAAAGGTGATTACAAACAGTTTGCCAATTGGAGACCAAGAATGAAAGACTATAGTCTTTTAAATGGTGCTCACATTTGCACCAAAACAAAGCCATAGATAAAACATTATAATAAAAAAAACAGTAAAGGTGAAAACTGAATCTTTAAAAGTTCGCTTGTTTCGTTCCCCCCAAAGACACCAAAGATAAGCTCGGACAATCGCCAACCATGTAGTCCTTTTGTTTCCCCGGAAAGGATGACCCACCAAAAGCAATTCTAAAATGTCAGTAATATTGATTGGAAGAGCTACTGACCAGCCAAAAGATTTTAGGATTTGATGCCAAAACTGACTAGCGAAGGAGCAATGTACGAAAAGGTGTCTAGGAGATTCCCCATATTCATGGCACATAACACAACAAGAGGGAGAAAGACACATAAAAGGCATACAGTGTTGAATATGATCTGCTGTATTTATTGCATTATGACTAAGCCCCCAAAGGAAGAATTTTATTTTCTTTGGGTAGTGATCCGACCAAATGACTGAGTAAAGATCCTTAGCCAATAAACCAGAAAAATGTGTTAAGTCCTCAAATAAAGATTTCACAGTGAAATTGTAAGATGGATCCAAAGTCCATATCCAAGAAATTGGCTGCGGTAAAAAATGAACCATATCCAACAGTAATGTCAAAGATGCCCATTCTTGAATTTCATGTTCAGTAAGATTTCGACGAGACTGTAAATCCCAAGCCTCATTTGTTTCATTCCATGCCTTAGCCACAGTCAAATCAGGAAACTTCAAAATACGAAATAATCGAGGATAGTTCTCAGCCACAATACCTTCGTTTAGCCAACGATCATTCCAAAAATAGATAGATGAACCTGTTCCAAGGCATCGTTGAGAGTTGTCATCAATCAGATTGTTTCTCTGGCTTATGTATTTCCATAACGACTTGGTAGATCCTTGAACAGTAGATGGTCACCTACACAAAGGATAGTAATATTTTGCAACAATAAGCTGGCGCCATAATGCATCATCTTCATGAAGAAATCTCCAAACCCATTTGGCAAGAAGGGCAAAATTCCGCTGTCCAAAGTTTCCAATGCCAAGCCCACCAAAATTTTTTGAATGTATAGTAGTGGGCCAATTGACATTGTGCATTCTGGACTCCCCACCAGCACCATCCCAAAGGAAATCTCGAATCATCTTTTCCAAACGGTTTACCACTTCTTTTGGAGCCTGAAAAAGGGATAAATAGTATGTGGGCAAACTTGATAGAGTGGCTTGTATAAGTGTATGTCTTCCACCTTTGGAGATATAAGAATATTTCCAATTGTGCAACTTTTGTTGAATTCGTTCAACAACCGGATTTTAGAAAGTAAACGTCTTGGGGTTTCCACCAAGAGGAAGGCCAAGGTAGGTAGTCGGCCAATTGCCTTTTTTACACCCAAAAAAGGATACCATCCAATCAAGTTCATTTTCAGAGATATGAATTCCCAGGAGTTCACTTTTAGATAAGTTAATGGAGAGTCCGATGCTAGTTCAAAAATTTTAATAATCTCAAACAGTTGTGTAAGTGCTTCACAATCAGCAGTAGAGAAGAGTAGAGTATCATCCGCAAATTGTAGGTGATTCAAAACAAAATTCGATGAACCAATAGGAGGAGTAACAATCAACCTTTCTGTCAAAGTATGGTCTAACAACCTGCTTAAACAATCATCCACCAATATAAATAGGAAAGGAGAAAGAGGATCACCTTGTCTAATTCCTCTAGAGGGAATAATCTTGCCCCGTGGACGACCATCAATGATAATAGAGAAATTGGCACTCGAAATGCATCCATGGATCGATCGACGCCACACCACCCAAAAACCTTTTGCCTTAAGAATAACCCCCAATCAACCGTATCAAATGCCCTTTCTAGATCCAGCTTTAATACCACACCCTTAATTTTTTTGTTATTCCAATCATCAATCAACTCATTAGCCATGAAAGAGGCATCTAGGATTTATCTGTCTTCCACAAATGCAAGTTGGTTCTGAGCAATGGTTGAGGGTAAAACCTGAATTAACCTATTTGAGAGAATGCGAGCCACAATCTTGTATGCACATGAGATTAGGCTAATACGTCGATAGTCAGATACAGTTTTAGAATCCAATTTCTTGGGAATGAGGAAAATATAAGTTTCATTCAACGAGGCATTAATAATTCCTGAGACAAAAAACTCATTTACCATGCTCATGATATCACCTTTAATGGTATGCCAGAAAAATTTGAAGAATTCCGCAGTAAAACAATCTGGACTGGGTGATTTATTAACACCTAAAGATGATACTGCCAAGAATACTTCTTCCTTAGAAAATTTCCTTTCAAGATTCGAAGCACATGTTGTTGAGATAAGACTCCAATTCACATTTGTAGGGAGGAATCGAGGGCACATTTTTCTTTGTGAAAAGATTGCTGTAAAAATCACAGAATTCTTCCTCAATATCTTTAGCCGTCACAAGACTCCGACCATCTCTTGAGAGAATTTCGCTTATAGAACTTTTCCTTTTTCTAGCAGCCACAATCCTATGGAAAAAGCTAGTATTTTCATCTCCATCAGTAAACCATTTGAGTTTACAACATTGTTTCCATTGGATATGTTCCTGCACCGTAAGAATCTCAATTTGTTCTCTCAAGGAGCGAGTGGTGGATAACTGATCGACTGTGAGTTGTACTCTGCTGTCCACACTTTCTAGATCTCGAAGTTGAGAGATGAGAGATGGCAGTTTAGAGGCCTCTCTGCGTTGCTCATTATTCCAAGATCGAAGGAAAAGTTTTAAAGCTTTCAACTTCATCATCAAACCATGACCAGGCCACTCTGTTACTGGATTATACAGCCACCAATTTTCGATAATATTCTAGAATGAAAGATTCCGTAGCCATGAGTTCTCGAAACGGAATGGACAAGGACCCCATTCGATTCCTCCTGAAGTTAGTGCTATAGGAAAATGATCTGATGTAACTCGATTCAGCCGATTAACCTGAAAGGTATCAGATTTAGTAATACAATGACAAGAAATTGATCTATCAAGGAGCCGTATTGAGTACTTTCAAAGCTGGACTGTCACACCCTCTCCCAGACCCTCTAACCCTAGCCTAGGAGACGGCGTGAAGCCAGCGAATCTCGTCCTTACCTTGCGATCCTCGCTGACTATCTTAACTTAACTATAGTTTAAACGACACCAATAATTTAAAAAAAATGCGGAAAAACAAACTCAAACTTAACACATAATAGCAGAAACTAAACAAATATCTCATATGGACAAAGTAAAATTTGCAATTTTAGTGGTATATCTCGGAGGTTGTGTCTCACAATCCATTGGTTGAAGAGTCCCATATTGGATGTTATAGATTGGTCATGTGATTTTTCCTAAAACCATCGAGTCACATTAAAATCTCCTCCAATTATCCAGTTATCACCGCCCAGGTTTGCTATGTTTTCAATCTCCTGCCAGAAATCTTGGTGAATAATACCATCTGAAGGGCCATATACATTCGAAATCCAAAAAGAGAATCCATCCGCCATAGCAAAGTGAATAGAAACCGAGTACTTTCCTTTGATAACTTCTTTTACAGTAAAGTTAGGTACACGCCACATAATTAAAAGACCATCTGTTGTATCAACGGCATCGAGAACCGACCAGCCAATAAAAGCAGAACTCCAAATGGATTTGATAGCAAAAGAATCTGTAGTATTTAATTTTGTTTCCTAAAGAAAGACAATGTTCGGATTTAGTTGCTGAATGATTTTTTTTACAATTGTTCTCTTCTTCCAGAAATTTAGACCACAAACATTCCAGGATAATATTTTCATTGGGCATCTTCCACTCCCTCCCTACTGTCAAGAATTGCTATTTTATCATATCGAATTGTTGATTGAAGATTTTGTAATTCCCTTTGTCGTTTATTTCGCTTGTTGGTAGTATTATAAGTCCTTTTAGCTTTTGGTGGTGGAAGAGATGGAATAGCCATTACACACAATCCATGTTGTTGTAGGATAGAATCCATATCTCGAAGGCTAAAAGGGTTAGTGGCAGAAGTTGATGGAATGTCGTTGGGCAGTTGCTTATTTATTTCTGGGGTGTGATGAACCGGGCTAAGCAAATCTGTTGGAACAGGTGGTAAAGTCGTAATTGGCAAATAGGCTTCTTCAAGATTATCACTGAAAACCGCATCTTCCAGGATGCGTGTGTCAAAAGCGTCAATTAATGCATCAGGGGCATAATAGTCTTTTGGAGAGATGGGCTGGTCAGATAAGCTTCAGATTCGGAATAGGAGTGAGGCAGATTTTTTGGGGTCGCCAGATGGTTGTTTCCTTCACACAAATTTGAGTTATTATTTTGGAACGTAACCAATGTGAATGAAGGGTGGTTGACTGATGGGGAGGGTGATTTTGTGGGACCCATGGAATTAATTATGGGAGTTAAAAGAGAGGTTTTATGATTTTCCTCCAAAATAGGAAAATCTTTCTAAAAATGGGATGGCCGATTGTCTAGGGTAATAATAACTGATTTATTTGAAACTGAAACCAGTGGAGATTTGCCTTTATTATTGGCTATAATTTCTGAATTCTGTGGGGCCAATTTAAATCCCTTAATTTCCGACATCAACGATTTGGGAATTAATTGTGACGGCTCAGCTGGTTCCTCCTACAAAAATTGATTGTCCATCGTCTTCGTCGCCATCTTCATCGTCGTCGACTGGCGCATTGAAGTCAACACTGGTTCTTGGTTCATCTTTCGACTTGATATTGTTGTTACCCCTTTGATTGTTATAGTAATGCCTATTGCAGCAAGTTCTCTTGGTCAAACAATTTGTTATGGGATGAAACCTCTTTTGTTTGGGCCAACTTTCAACCTTGCAACTCTTAGATCCAGTCCTCTTTCTGTTTGATTTGAACAACTGATAAAGCCCCCATATTTGTCTTCAATGTATCGAAAGACTTGCTCGTTCCAAAGGATCGGTGGTAAGTTAACGACATCAATCCATCCTCCAAGTGATATAATGTGTTGGCAGTGGTACGAGGATAAGAATTCAGCATTAATAAATCTCAGCTGGACTTTGTCGAATAGAGTCCATTCTTCATATTGTAACAGAGAGTTTGCAATGACTGGATCATAAACATGAGCAATGGCCTTGTCATCAAGGAATGGGTTAATTGTGCAGCGAGATGAAATTGTTGATTGGATCACATCCTTAATATCATTCCAAGAATCTTTGAGTTGGTGTCACTGAATCACTACCATAGGTTTCCAGTCTGTGTGTGGTGAAGGACAGGTTGGTGGGTCATTCAGGTTGTCTTTGGTTGTAGGATGGACAACATTTTTCTTTTGCTTTGGTTTGATAAAACTAACAGGATTACTTAGTTTTGAAGTATGTGATTGTAGTACCGCTTTGTAGGAGTGGAGGTTTTTGGTAGATAATGGATGTCGAGGCCGGAATTCTGTTAAGAGTTAAAAGGTTTAAAATGGTTGAATCAATTTAAACCTTTAGCTTTTATAAATGTATCAATTTAAATCTTGAACTTTCATAATTGTATGAATTTAAACCTTCCATTATATTTTATTTGGCCACACTTATAAAAGTCCAAGGTTTAAATTTATACACACCTAAAAGTTCAGGTTTAAATTGATACAATTATTAGTTTTGGGTTTAAATTGACATAACCAAAAGTTCATGGTTTAAATTGATACAAATATTAGGAAAAATTGTCAGAAATAACACATTTGAGGTTTCGTCTTACAAAACTAACACTTTTTTAAAAAATCGTTCAAACTATTTTTTTCGGTTCATCTACGACCCTGATTTCCTTAAAAAATTAAAATTTTCTAACTAATTGATTGATTTCGATTGTTTTGGACATTCAGTGCATCTCAGTAGAGATTAGACCAAGATTCTAGTAATTTTTTAAAAAATATTTCCAAATCTTATACCAAATTTATATTTTTTATTTTTTTAAAATTTAATTAATTTACTAAATATTATATAAAATATTAGCTAATTTTATATCAAAATCTTAGTAATTTTTAAAATCTTTTAATTTATTTTTTATATAAAGCATAAGAATTGGATATAATATTTTGGCAAAATAACCAAATTTGAAAAAAACTAAAAAATATATAAGATTTGGGAAGATTTGAAAATTTTAAATCTCGGTGTAATGTCAAGCGAGATGCACTGAAAAGCTAAAAAAACTTAAGAAATTTTTAATTTTAAATAAAATTTTCATATAAAACATAAGAATGGGATATAATATTTGGCAAAATAACGAAATTTAAAAAAACTTAAAAAATATATAAAATTTGGGAAGACTTAAAAAGATTGTTAAAATCTCGGGTAATCTTTACTGAGATGCACCAGAAGATCCAAAACAATTGTTAAGTTGGAAAAATTTTAAATTTTTGACAAAATCTCGGTTAGGACGAAACCTCAACTACGTTATTTCTGACAATTTTTCTCGTATAAATTGATATTAGTCCTTGATTGGAGTAATTTTAAAAAATTTTAAAATAAAGAAAGAAAAAAAGAAGAGTTCAATGCATTATTTAAAAAAGGGGAATTGGAGGAAATGGCAAAAATGATGGAGTCACTTTGATTTTTGGCAAAATAGATAGATAATAAGATTTATGGTAAATCATTAAATTTGCACGTGTAGGGTGGTACAACTATTCCAAAAATGCTCTTAGATGTAATCTTCTATCCCCAATTTGTAGGAAAAATAGTTATATATTTGTTTTTTTAAAAAAAAAATTTCCATATTTAAATTTATTCTTCCTTCCTCTAATTTCCACCTCTTTCTATATATTTTCTTTATGCATATGAAGAACAAAAAAAAGTGAAAACAATTAATCCATTCCTTCGTCCTTCCCCCAATCCATTCCTTCTTCCTTCCTCCACCTTCCTCAACTTCTCAATTCACCAACCTCTCTCTGCAATCCTTCCTCCACCTTCTTTTGAAAGGCCCTAACCTTCGATAGTTTTTTTGTACACAAATCAATTATACCTAGAGGGAGAAAGCTAGAGAGAGAGAGAGAGAGTGAGAAGCACTTTACCACTTTTATAGGTTGCACACATCCATAGCAGAGAAGAGAAGGAAGCCAAAGAAAGTACTTAAAAAACAGAGAGAAATTACCAACAATTTTAGTGGGTAGCAACTCACGGCGTCGACGAACAACAAATCCTAAAATCCCTTCCTCTTGATCTCCGATGACACATCAAACGCCATCTCTGTTTAGATTTCCTCCGTCAGGTTCCTACGTTTAGATCTCCTCCGTCAGGATTTGAAGTTTGTGGCGGCGCAATTTCAGAAGCTGCATAATAAACAGATTAGGTGTACATTTAGGATTTATTCGCATCGATGGCGGACTTGGGCGACATGTTTTATTCAGGCGACGTGGTTTAGGTATAAGCGGCGGATGAAGAAAAAGGAGGAGGAGGAGGAGGATGGGATTAATGTTGTGAGGAAGATGAATGTTGTTCATCATAGGTCGTGAAGGAATGCAAGGAAGAAGATGGAAAAAATGCGAGGAAGGAGTTTTGGTGAAGAAAAATAAAGTAGATGAAGGAATGTGAGGAAGAAGATGGGAAAAAATGGTGACCCATTATTTTCGCCATTGATGAATTGTGAAGTTTGTTTCTGTCTGTTCTATGAACAGAGTAAAGTGACAGAGATGGTGAGATTGTGGGGAACAAATACAAGGTATGTATATTCTATGAACAAAGTAAAATGGTCTGTGTTCTATGAACAAACACAAGGTATGCAAATACAAGATATTTGTTTAGTCATATGCACATTATTTTTTAGGTATTTGTTTTTTTAGTCGATATGCACACATAAGATACTGTATTGATACTGTATTTGTTACACTTTCTAGAATACTGTATTTGTTACACTTTCTAGAATACTGTATTTGTTACACTTTCTAGAATACTATATTTGTTACACTTTCTAGGATACTGTATTTCTTACACTTTCTAGGATATTGTATTTCTTACACTTTTTAGAATATTGTATTTGTTACACTTTCCAGAATACTGTATTTGTTACACCTTCTAGGATACTGCATTTGTTACACCTTCTATGATACTGTATGTGCTATAGTCGCAAATGATACTGTACTTCGGTCGCAAATACAAGGTATTTATCGGACGTTATCATGTTGAAAATTGGTTGTCCACTTTTAAATTTATTGTACACTTACTAGGATAATTTTTATTTTAAATGTTTTTGGTTTATAAGTTTTTTTAAAAACATAATTTATTTTAAAAATATTATATTTTTTTATAGTTACTAGATTTATTTAATAATTATTATTTATAGGAAAATGGTTAAGATTTGATAGGTATGATTTGAATTTTATAAATATTAGAATTTAAAAATATTTGTTTTTTAATAATAGTAAAATATGGGTTGTTAGGATTTAAATTTTAGATGGGTGGAATTAGTTAGGGATATTTTGGTAAATTATTAATTCATAATTAATAATTTTAAAATTCATTTTGCTATTTTTGTAATTTTAAATTTTTTTTACTATTTTTCAAAATAAAACCTTGTATTTTACTATTTTTCTTGTTACCCCCTTAAAAAAAGTTGGGTTTTTTGTATGCATGACCCTTTTTCATGGGCTAATTGAAATTTGGCCCATTTTTTCAATAGTAAATAAAATATGGCATTCTAATTGTGCCAATACCGTGTGAAGTTATCAGTTTGCCCCTAAATTCAGTTCGCACGTCTCAGGGCCACTCACTAATTGATCGTCGTCTACTTGCTCCCCAATGCTTGACACACGTTTTCTCATTCCACAAGTTACGAAAAGATTAAATGCATTTACCCCTTACTTGATACACGATATACTCGATGTACGTTGTCCGATTACATGTTACTCGATCCTCGATTCCAACTTATGTGTGCATTACTTCAACGTGCAATTAATGCAAGTAGAAATGAAAAGTCATTTTGCATAATACACCACACTCTTTGATTATCAAACACTTCAAAAGAAAAAAAATTTCTCCAAAAAATAATAACAAAGAAGGAAACGAAACTCATATCATATCACAAGTGAACCCTTTGAAGACAACATTTTATATGAAGTCAATTATGAATACTTGTTCAACTCAATCAAGTAAGTTGCTCTCAAACACTAGTTTGGAGTACTTGCCAAGTTACACAATAATCAGTTTATGCATGAGTCGATTGAATATCTTCAATGAATGTGTTCAAGGAGGATCGAGTGTGGGTCCAATAGGGAGCGAGTTATCGTTAGTGACATGGTAAGCATATAGGGTCAGTGGGTATTGTATTGGTAGAAGTAACTTGAGGATTGTAGATAGGATTGAGCAAACTGCAACATGTATCGACTATCAGGTATCAAGTAACGAGTACATCCATCGAGTAGCGTGTGTCATGTATCGAGTAACGTGTAGCTACTAACAAGGATTTTTTTGAATTGTTAATTATTGTATGTTGTAATAGTTTTACTGATTTATTTTGGTTTTTTAAGGATGGAAAAGAAGTATATATTCATGCAAATAGACGGTACATGGTGTTATTGTAATAAAATCTTTTAGGAGATTTTATTTTATATTATATTGTTTGATAATGTTATAATTATTAGGTTATATTTTTCTTTTCTTAATATCCTTAATTGGGTATAAATATCATTGGAACGGCCACTATTTTATTTAAGAAATACACAAAAATTCCATATATTCTATTAAAGTTAATACATGAAATGAAGAGAAACAATGTTATCATCAAGGTCGTTTGAAGGGTGTTTAATTCTCGACAACATTGATATATACTACATTGAGAGAACTGATATATAAAATGAATAAGTGTACTGCATCAGAGTACAATATAGTAATGCGGGTGAAGTATAAGTTGGATTTTGATTCTCCTGCGACATAGTATAGGATGACGACGACTAATTACTCGTAGAAATACAAGTTATAATATCCTTTTATATAGAATAATGAAGTAGAAATGTGATAAAAGTGAGGCAACGCGTGATAATTTTCATGAAAATATGAACTATGCGATTTATGAGCTATAAAAGATAAAATGCATGTTTATCACGATTTTCCTTGTCTTAACGCATGATTTTTTTTTTTTTTTGTAGAAAGAAGATAAAAGCAAAATGAAGAAGTTGTCCTAAGCGATTAAAGTTGGTTTGTGTCAACCAACTGGGCGATGAACAAAAAGATACTAGGTGATACAAATCGCTAAATGACAAATAAGTCAGTGAAAATGTCAGCAAAGTACCATGCGACATTCATAATGATGCAAAGCGAAGTTGTGCATCGTTCCAGTGTATTATAAGGTCAGAATAATTTATTGAGAAGTCAGAGCCATGTGCAATCATGCCATTCAAACGCCTATAAATAGAAGACCCAAGCTTTATTTTGCAAGAACATGCGGTATAGTGTGAAAGAACGGATAAAGAAGAATTTGAGTTCATCTTCTCTAATATCTTCCTATCTGTCATTTCTCCCTTTGTATCTTTAGGTGAGAGCTTAAAGCGCGAGAGTAGAATGAAAATTACAATATTCCATTCCCCTAACTTTGTAAAACAGACACCCATGGAGCCAAAGGATGCAATTGCATTTTGAGGTTCGACACATCTCTGTATCTTATCATTTGTATCTTTTATTCCTATTGTATTTGTACTATGAACTCCATGGCCGAGAGACCTAAAGCTTTTAATGTTAATGCAATGCACTTTCAATTCAGTCTTCCATCTCCTTACTTATCACACATGCTAGTTTCCTATACTATGATTGCAATAAAAAGTTAGAACGTTTCTTTGAAAAATTTGGATGCTTGTAATTTTTAGTATGTTTAATCAGAGCTATAATCAACACCTAATTCTATTCGAGAGAATGAATTAAGTATTGGGAGTTAACTGCTCGAGAGAGTAAGTAACTAAGATCTCACAATGTGGAAGTGCTTTTAGAAATAAAACCAATTTTGTGGTTTGAACCTTATCATACATATCAGAAACGCAAGTGTGTGTAACATTTAGACGTCAAGAAGTTGCTTTTCTTAAATAAAGGTTGAAATATGAACATTACGTCCAAAAGGATTTAGATATACATCACACATTCATTTTAGCATGTGCATCTCAAAAGGTGAGCATGTGTGGCGAAGGCGCTAAGAGGTTGCTCACCTTAATTTAAAGCTTAATCGGTTATTTATATCGCCTCAAAGACTTATCTCTCCTTTTTTTTTATCTCCTTTCCTTCAATATTTTCTAACTCTCAAAGCAAAGTTAGTTCAATGACATCGGTAATCCTTCACAACTATGTCACCTTTCACACCGTACCATTAGTGTAAATAGTAGATTTAGTTTAGAAACTTAATAGTGTGAATATTGAATTATATTGTATAGATACCAAATAAGAACAAAAATATGCGTTATGATCAAATTACTTAAAAATCCTTGTGTTCGACCTTGGCTTACCCAAGAAATCTATCTTTTCACTTACACTTAGGCAAGAGAGAGAAAAATTTGTACTCAATAGATATATCATTAAGTTGAAAGCAATGAATTAAGATTATGTAGGTTGCACCTTTATCGCATATGCATAGTCTTCTTGTCTAGCTACAGTCGCATACTTAGAACCTTATTGACAAACTTACAATAGAACTGAACAAGAACTACAACACAAACAAGCAATGACGTCCAATTCTTGCTTGAAGAATATACCCGTAGTAGAGCTCAGATATACGTAAGCCTTGAAAAGATTCAATAGGAGTGTTGAAATCTAACATGAACGAGATGAAGTCTAAATTACAACACATTGTCGATCTAATAACGAACTTTTTTCGGGTTTGTATAACTCTTTAGTCTCATTATAGATTCACTTTTATGTTTCAGCAAGTTATCAGTTGTCATCATTCTTCACTAATGCCACAGAAGAATTGAAATCCAACTTATACTTTTACCCGCATAACTATATTGCACTCTGATGCACTACACTTAGTCACTTTATTTATCAGTTCTCTCAATGCACTATATGTCAATGTTGTCGAGACTTGGACACCCTTAAAAAAATCTTGATTATAACATTGTTTCTCTTCGTTCCATGTATTGCTTATTAGCATGAATATATACTTCTTTTCCATCCTTAAAAAAAAATCAGTAAAACTATTCCAACATACAAAGCAGTTAACAATTCTGAAAAATCCTCGTTACTAGCTACTCGCTACTTGATAGGTGACACACGCTACTCGATGCACGCTACTCGTTACTCAATACTCGATACTCGATACATGTTGTAGGTTGCTCGATCCTATCTACAATCCTCAAGTTTCTCCTACTAATACAATACCCACTAACCTATATGCTTACCATGTCACTGACAGTAACTCGCTACCTATTAGGCCCACACTCGATCCTCCCTGAACCCACCTACAAGATCCATTCGTTCTTTTTTCTCTGACAGATGGTCAGAACTTCATATGGGTTCGAATCCTATTGAGAGGTC
>JBBPDJ010036787.1:0-13876 GCA_037974625.1 Cucumis cinereus | reverse complement strand
TTTCTAAAGAAATTCATTTGATGTCTCTTTCTCTATCTAGGTAAACTTCCCTTTCCCCAAATTTTTCTTCCACATTAATCTATTGTTGCTTCTACTTCATTTAACAAGATTTGTTCTTTTTACATTTTAATTTTATGCTACTTAATATTGGGTTTAGGATTTGATCCAAAAAACTGTATGGTCGGTAATAGTTTTCTCATGAAAAACTTGTGTCTCCCTCAATTTCCAGTCCTCTTTAAATCAAGATTTGATTTTAACCTCTCTTTTGTGCTATTAATTATGATCACTAACTTTTGAACTTCACCCCTCGGGCTTTTTTTACGGGAGTGCCCTTTTTTTAATCTATTACTTGGTAATTTGATTTTCACAACTGTCACTAATGACATTTCTAGTATAGTTATTTTATAGACTTCATCAAGTTGATTTGAGAATTTTCTAAGGTTCTCATGAGGTGTGTATTTTGTTTTTCTTGGAAGGAATATAAAATTTTTTAATATCTCACTTAAGGTATGGCTGTAAAGTCAGTCTTGTTTTTTTTCCATATTATAATTAAATCATTATGATACAAGATCTATCATAGATGTTTTGCGTTTATTGTCTTACATTTGAAAATTGTTTCTATCCAATCTAGATTGAGTGAACACCGATGCCCGAGGAGTACAACCACGAGGTAGTTGCTTCTATCTAGTTTGTTTTTATTTCCATTCTTTATATTTTGTTACATAACTATTGATATGTCTCTTTGTTTCTTCTGATAATTAATCTTTTTTTGAAATGGCTATAGTTATGTTATCTTCTCATAAGAACAATTGTTATGTATATACGCTGATAGTTCCTTATATTTTTTTAACTATTCTAATGTTTCATGATATATTTTGGTACATTTAGGATGCACTGTGTTTATATACTTATCTTTTAGTAAGAAAGTTGGAGAAAAACTTAATTAGTTGAAAAGCTCCTAGGAGGCGTTTTAAAATCATAAAGTTCTTTGTTTTAATACCTTCTCTTTTTGTGTGTAGAATTCAAGGAGTTGAGGATAAGAACCCGTGAGACTTTGACTTTGGAGTTACCTAAGAGTGTTGGGGTACTTGGTGGAGTTGGATGATGTCTCTCTTTTTTATTATTACATATCTTTGTGTTTTATGATTAAGGATCATATCTCATTTTTTGTTATTAAGTATGTTGTGTCCAAATGATTTATTCACTTGTTGTTAGTGTGGTAATATTGAAAGTATTTATAATAGAACTATAATTTTGGAATTATTCATATAAATGTTTCTACAATGTTTAAAGTCAATGTAGGAAGTTCAATATTAGTGTTCAAAGACAATATTGTTGGCTGGCTGTATATATAACATTTTAGGACTGCAAACAGGTGCAATTATATGGGTATAATAAATTTTAAATTTTTTAAAAAAATTTAAAAATCCTTGATGGGCAAAAACTGTCAAGTATGGTTTGAACTTGACAGTTTTAAAGTGTCAAGAATGAACATTACTTGACAGTGAAAAACTGTCAAGTAATCCTTTATTCTTGACAGTTATACACTGTCAAGAAAAAGTCTCTTATTCTTGACACTGGATTACTTGACGGATTTAAAACCGTCAAGTAATCTAATACTTGACAGTTAAAAACTGCCAAGTAATCCATTTTTTGTAGTAGTGTATTGACAACAAAAGTTGAAATACTTCTTCCATCTCGCTTTGAAGTTGAAGAAGTCCTAACTGTAGATGTAGAACATTGAGAAGGTTCTTCTTCTGTACTTGATTTTGAACTATAAAACGTCATCAAATCACAGCACAAATCTCTAACACGTTTAACTTCAACATTATAATGAGATCCATAGACTTTGAGAAAATAAAACTATATCAATCTCATCTTAAACCTAAGATCTAATACTGTAGCTATTGCTACTACACCATGAATTTTTAACCTATTATCATCGAAATGTGTTTATAGAGAAATTAAAGAGATTTGTTTCAAAATAAATTGTAGAAAATTGCTTCGATCCAAATCTGACAACGTTATAGGATTTTTTATCTTGTCATTGAGGTTGGTTTCCGTTGATTTGGTTTTATGTTTTTTTTTATCTTGTACCAAAAGTCAAGTTTTCAAAAGGGATTTTAGAAATTATTTTTTGGTTTGGTAACTTGAATATGGGAAAGAAAGTTATAGATTAATATTAAGTAATTTCCACAACTGCTACATATTTTACTAGTCGGATGTTTTTTTCTTTTGTCCCATTTTTTTTTGTTCTTGCTCCATTCAATTTTTTGTCTCATTCAATTAATATATGTAAAGAATGTACACTAATATTTTAACTTTATATTATATATCGGGATGGAGACATTTGTAGTGGAGGTGCATCACAATGGCTACTTTATACATGAGTCATCTCTAGAGAAAAGGGAGAAAACCAATGTTGGTGTTGATGACATCTTTGCATCTTATGCACTGTTATTTTATTTGGAGTTAGTTGTTCGATTGTGCATTTTATTATATATTGATTTGATTTCTAATATTGGAGATGTAGCCTTTAGGTCAAACAACAAATCTTTATTGTACTATGTTCTTTGGTAAAAAGGTTTCAACTTTTAGAATACTATTAGTTTCTATAGCTTTTTATTTTCTAGTATTTCTCTTTGGTTATATACAAACAACAATAATACTATAAACAATGAACAAACGTAATAATTTAAATTGGAAAAAGATCAAATTACATAGTTACAAGCTAAGTAAAGCCAATTTATTGCCTTATTTTAATCTTGTGGCCAATAATCAAGATAGTTGGATTATAAGTATAATTTTAAAGAGTACATATGCTTTAATTTATAAAATAGAATGACGAACAAATTATTTAAATGAGAAACATGATATATTCCTCCCGAATGGGAAACAAATCATTTAAATCAAATAACTATGTTATAAATACAATATTTAAAATCAATCATAAAGAGAGATGATTGTGCAATTTTCTTTGTCTTTACATAATACATGGAGTAGTTGTTCACTTTAGTGGTCGAGAGGAGGCATTGGACAAAGTAAGTACGTACTCAACCTCTAACCCATTGTTGTTTAGATACAAATTTTGTACGATAGCGAAAAAATACGAAGATATCGAGTCCGATAACTTGTAATTAATTTTAGTAAAAAAATCCTTTAATGCCATCGACACCGTCAGATTGGATGCAAGTAAGTTTCTGTAATTGATTTAAATCAAATATCTTTGATTGGCCAATATAAACCCTTCAATGAACATTAGATTTTAAGGGAAGAGTGAAATAAGAATCAAATATCTTTGACTGCCCACTATAAACCCTTCAAGGAATATTAGATTGAAAGGGAATAAAGAAATAAAACACACGCTTTTATTGCCAAAAATCCTAGATTTCACAATTTTAAAGTGGTTTGTTATGGTTTGAATGGTTCAATTATAAACCAACCCAAACTTGAACTAACCCTAAAAAAAGTTGTACACATGGATCCTAAACGGCAGCCACCTCATACTTCTTTTAAGTCTTAACAGATACTTTAACGGTAGGGACTAAATTGTTACCATTTTCAAAGTATGGGGACTAAAAATTTTACTTTTTAAAGTTCAGGGACCAAATTGTTAGTTTTGTGAAAGTATAGGGACTAAATGTGATTTTTAACCATATTTTTATCATCTACAATATTCAACTAAAAGATCCACTTAGTTAATTATTAATTAATAATTAATTATATTAATTATATTAATTTATATTAATTAGATGTGAAGGAAATAACTTTCACGTTATCTTCCCCTTCAACGTGAAACTCTCCAACGTTTTCTCACACGAATAACCGTTCACTTCTTTTTCAATAACCTATAAAAGATAGATAGTGTAACATCCCAAATTTTTAAGGTAATTTGTAAATTTTGTTTTTTATTTATTTTATCTTATTAAATGTTGGTAAAATTGTAGTTTTGGGATGTTTAAATTTGGGTTTAATTTTAATTGTTGAGGTTTATTTGTTTGTGGTTGGTGAAAAGAAAAGAGGATTAATGAGGAGAGAGGGGAATGGTGAGTTTAAAGAAAAGAGAAAAATTTGGAATTAAAAGAGGAAAGAGAAGAGGGATTTATTTTTGAAAGAAAATAAAAAGAAAAGAATATATTATATTATTATTATTTCTTTCTCCCTCTTAAATTAATGAGGAAATTAGGTCTTTCGTATCTTCTTCTTCATCCTATCAAACTCTAGCCACGCCGTCGCCGCCGGCACGCGCCAAGCAGCAAGTCGCGCCACCCATCTCTCTGTTCGCGTCGCGCCTCCGCCAGCCGCAAGCCGTCCGCTTCGCCTCGCTCCAAGCCGACGCTGCACCGCTCGTCTCAGCCACGCTGCACACCAGATTGATCGTTGAGCCGAGGAAGCCTGGCGCCCAACTGGTCTCCTCGAATCGCCAGATCGAGCCGTTTCCTTCACAGTCGTCGCCCTCAGACGCCATCTCCATCCGAGCTGAACCCCATCGCCGCACGCCGCCTAGTCCGACGCCGCCGCACGGCCCCGCGCACTCAGTTATTCGCGAAGCCGTGCCTGCATCTTCGCTTCGTTTTGCGCTGCAGCCGATGCCAGCACCTTCAGTCGTACGAAGTCTCACTGGATCTGCAACCCCGAGTCAGATTTGCTTCCCACAAGCCGAGACGAGCCGAGTCTCTGAGGTTTTTATCGCTTCCCGTCTCCATTGCCATTGCTCTATGTTGGTTTGTTGGTAAGGTTTGAGAAGATTTCAAATTGGGTTTTAGGGTGTCCAATGGAATTTTTAATTAAGACTTTTCTTGGATTAATTGGGTATTTTTCCTTGTTGTTTGAAGGTTCAAATTTAAGAGTCAATCGGGATTGTTCGTGGTACAATCGCCTTCGTTTTCGTCTTTGTTGGTGAGTTTGGAAGTGGCTATTAATGGTTAGAATTAATTAATATTTCTTTTTGGAAGAAAATATTAATTAAAGTTCTTGTGTGTTTAGGGTCAATTGGAGGCTATTTCGTTTAAGGGAATCTCTGTAACTTGAGGTAAGGATTTCTTCTACAGAATCTCTGCAATTGGAGGCTTTTGGCGTATAAGGTGTTAAGATGGTTCATGTGCCTGCTTTAGGGGTTGGTCTTGAGGTATCTGGTTTATAAATCTGTTTGGGTTATGCATGATTTGTTTTATTGTTTACCTGTGTTATCTGCCGCTTGAGACATGTTCGGATTATTATGATCATAATGCTTGTATTGGATTTAATTGGATACGGTTCCTGTTCACTTACTTAATGATTTTGTACTTGGTGGGAAACGATAGGTCAGTTTTCAAGTCGTACGGCGACTTGATTCTGACTAGCTAGTGACCAGCCTGTGTGGCGAATCGTCGACTAGCCTGTGTGGTGTATTGTCGACCAGCTTGTGTGGCACATCATCACTAAAGGTCGTGAAGGGGGCTGTACGAGGCCTGTTCCGACGTTCGTTCTGAGGGCAAGCCCATGTGGCAATTTGCTGTGACAGGGTCGTGAAGAGGGTCTGTACGAGGCCTGTTCCGACATATTTCTTAGTACTCAACCACCCGACTGTGTGTCGTAAAGTACAAACCATTAGGGAAAGTTAACGGTCACCCAGTGGAGTCTGTAGTGGTTTTTCTTACTGGGTATTTTTATACTCATTTCTTTCTATGTTTTATTTCAGGCAAAGGTAAGAATGGACCGGCGAGGGACAAGTAGAACAAGTGACCATATCAAGAAGGACCAGGAGACCTATTTTGCTTCCTCTTACGATTTTTTTTTTTTTGGGCATTTGTTTTCTTTATGAGTAAACTTTTGTTGTTTTTTTTATTGTAATGATTTTGGTTTAGAAAACTATTTTAGGGATCCCGTCTAGGTTCGTTTCTTATCTTTTCCATTATTTGTTTGATTAAACGTTTGAAAATCCTTTATTATTTTATTGGGACTAAATTAAAGTATTTGTTTTGTTTTGTCTTCGTCTTTTAAAATGAATTTAATGATTTTTACTTAAATAACGACCTTGGGTTAAGGTTGAAAACCCGGAGCGTTACAGATAGTGAAAAAGGTAAACGTAATTTGTGAATTACATAATACAAAGTTATCTTTCAATCTTTCTCTCTAAGAAAATTTTTTTCCAATCCCAATTGGTTCTCACAAACCAAAAAGGTCAAGTTAGTAAAAGCCATAGGGTTTAAGGCTTAGGGTCTCCGATTGGTGTTTTCCAATTCATGACTCCCAAACAGACGTATTTTAGATTCAGAGACATCGTACGTAAGATTTCTTTTTTCAATTTTTCTTTAAAATTGCATGCTTAATCTATTTTAAATCAATACGTAAGTTCTCTGTATTTATTGTTTTCAATGTATGGGTATTTTCAAATCCCAAATTAAAATTGAGTTTTTGGTTTATGTTGTCTTCCGCTGCGTAAGGGCTTTTATCCCTTTAGTAAATAAATCAGTTTTAATAAAATAGAAATGATTGATAGAAGAAGAACACACAAACTCAATCTTTTTGCCCTAATATTGTAAATGAATATTTTGATTCATGATATTTTCAAAAATAAAAAAATAAATAAAATCAACCAAGTGAAATCTCTTTGATTCATGTTAAGTTCTTTTTAAATCTTTAAAAAAAATTATAAATTCTACCATTCACAATCACTACAAACTCATAAATTCATCATTGTTCCATATCTGACAAATATAGTAGTCGTACGGTTGAAACTGTCTAGTACGGTTGAAACTGTCTTTTAGTATACAATAGTTCATGAACTTCTACCAAAATATAATTTTTAAATCCTTAGGCCAGGCAAGAAATAAAATAAATATTTCAATATAATTATAACAAAAATAATACTATTTTATATTGCATAACAATTTTATTTTATAAATGTAGACTATAAAAAAAAACTTGTTGTGAAAATGTAATATAAAGTCATATGGCTTCATAGAAAAGCTAAAAAGGTAACCTTTAGTTGTATCTCTTAAAATTTGACACTATGATTAGGGTAAAATAACATTATATATGCCTTAATAATAGTTAATTAAAATTTTCAATTGAATAACAGTGTATAATTGATCAAATAATTTGCATGGAATTTATGACAAACTATTTTTTTAAGAAGAGATATATTGAGATTTGACTATAGTGGGGTATACTTTGACTACTATATTTTGAAAAACTATTGGGGTCACTGGGAAATGATGTTTTATAAAGCTTTCGAAGAAAATATAAATAACATAAGATTGCAACATATACAAATGTGTTAGTTATTTGATAATGTAAAAAACAAAAAAATAAATAAATCAATGTTTTCACTTGGATAATCTCATGTCTGGTATAATTTTTTACAAACACTCTTTTGTATTGAAGACAAAAACTTGATTTAGAGACATATATTTATATATTTGTTTTCAGAAAGTTATTTTATTCAAATATTTCTTAGATTAACAAGAAATAAATAATTTTTCTCTCAATATATATACACATATATATGAGAAATTTTCAAAAATAGAAAAAATATCGAAATATTTGCAGTCTATAAAAAAAATGCCCACGTTCAACATTAAAAAAGATTTCAAAATTACCCATTCTCATATTTGAAATTCGTGTAGCCGACTTTTTCCTTCGATTTCTTCATCTGCTCCTTCAATTTCTTCCTTCTTCATCATTTGCGACATCTCCTCCTTCCAAGTTTCATTAAATTTCAAGTTTTCTTCCAAATCAACATATCTAAATTGAAATTTTTTTGGATTGTCTCAAAAGCCAATAAACAAATGCTGATGAAAATTCTTGAAGGTAGACGACATCCTTGTTAGTATATGATGTTTTTTTTTTAAGGCTTGTTCATGATCCCAAAAGGTCTAGTTGTTGGAGATTGATATGGTTGTGTTGTTGTTTGGTGATTAAAAAAGCTTGTAGGATATAGAGGTTGGTTAATTTCACTTTCAACGAGTCTTCCTCATTACGTAGTGCTTTGAAAGTTCTTTCTATATCTCTCCTAGTTATAAATCCATCATGAGCAAACATGACATTTTTAAGACTATACTCTTTTCTTTCTCCTAAATGTCATTAAGAAAATTTGTGGCCTTTTAATGCAGTCACTAACAAAATTCCATCAATCCAAATTCTAATATATGACCATTAAAGTTGAATTCTAGGACATTAGGCTTCTTTTGTACAACATGGTTTCCCTACTAAATAGTTTAAGATTTGGTTGGGAAAGAATTGTTTTATCTAATTTTTTGTTCTTATCAAATTTAAAATATCTAGACTCTATTAGACAGTAACTCCTAAGTTCACGTTCTCATTTTCCATAATAAGTTTATGTTATTGTCGTTTAACCTGTTGAAAAGATATATTTAATAATATGTTAGAAATTAAAAGCTAGTGCTAACATTAATAACAATATATTAGAAGCCAAAAGAAACACAACATGATAGACAATACAGAGCATGATAGAAGTTATAACAATATGTTAAAACCAACATTTGAATAACACGATCAATGTCTACACATATTTTCTAGATTTAGATTATACACACGTTCACTACCTATAAACATCATCCCTTTTCATAAAGTCAAATAGATGCCTATTTGTGTCTATCTAGATAGACAATGATACAAAATTATACTACCATTGTCTATCAATAGATAACTCAAATAGATAAGTATTTGTGTCTATCTATAGTAGCAAACCTCATCACAATATTAGTAAACAATATACAAATGTTTCTCTCTACTTAAAAGTTACTCATAAGTTTTAGTTCAAAGTTAAAACAATTACAAAAATTTTATTTTCACCATCAAATTTAAGTATAGCTATTTGTATTAAGAAAGAGTTTTACTCAAAATTTTTATGTCTTAGCATGACATCAAATTCATGTTTCAAATCATTTCCATTCTAACAAATAAGGCACGATGAAATGCTATCAATGTATATCCTAGATAGACAACTTCCAATTCAACGGGCATTCTCAACATTATGCCTTGAAGAGGACTCGAACCTCCACGCTCTTTAGTACGTGATTTTGAGTCTCGCGTGCCTACCATTTCACCACCAAGGCATCTTGAAAGTGAATCATAGTCTATGTTCTTTCTTTTATCACTTAGCTTAGGAATCGTGCGAGATTAAAGTCTCATGCGCGATTTTGAATGAGAGTCAAAGTGATTAATTTGAATTAACCTTGACATTTTAGTTCTTATCAATGATTGAAGATAAGAAAAATGAAAAGCATTAAAATTTTGTGTCTTAAATAAAATTGGCGGACTAGAATTATCAGTATTCTACGAGAGAATACCTCTAGAAAGATTAGAAGTGATCAGAGCTATAATTGTACATACTTGTTAAGAACTCAAACAAGAAAATGGTATGATAATACGATATGATGACAATGAATGCAGTTGTTATTGATAAAAAAGGAAATCCAAAAGGAACTCGGATTTTTGTTGGGATAGGCAGTGATTGAATAGTGTTCTATCGTGTAATATTTCGGTTTCTCCAAATGGTTTACCTTCTCTCCCTTCATGCTTTGCTTGCGTTCATTTTGCTTTGCTTGATGATAATTCTAGTTTCATTATTTTCTTTCCTTTTTCTTTGCTTCCTTTGTTTCCTTTGTTTCATTTGTTTCCTTTGCTTTCTTTGCTAGTTAATGATTGCACTTTTTGTTTTTTGCTTACCATCTATTTATAAAAAAAAAATTAGGTTTAATATTATTTAGTAAGTAAGATTGAATAGAAGAGTTAATGAAATGAAAAGAAAATAGAGACTGAAACCTATTTTTTTATGTAGGCAATGATAGAATGTAATTTTAGTTCAAATGAATTAACAAGAAAAAGCAGCAACAACACAATAGAAGAAGATGAAGATGAAGTAATGGACAAGAATGGAAGAAAACGTGGATTGATTTATATAGATGGAGACAAATGGAGATCTCTATTTGATGAGGAAGAAGAATAGATAAAGTGAGAGATAAATGAAGATCATTTTGTGAATCACGCGTGGGGATAAAAAATTATGTGGGCTAAGTACATTATTGGTATTTACACCGTGGACTAGCCTTTTAAGTGAACTTTTTCATTTTCCCAAACTTTTCTATAGAGTGTAATTAGCTTGAATTTTTTTTTTTATATTTAAAAATACCCACACATATAAATATAGACACATATATGTATGTACACACGTATATTCATACCCAACAAAATCATTCATATGAATAAAATATATAAATGAACTAAATAAGTCAAGGCATTATATTATAATAAGTTATATTCTTTTGCCTATCGAAAAAAACAAAAAAACAAGAAAAGACAACTTTTGAATGAGTGAGGGTAAAATGGTAAAGTTGCATAATATAGAAAAATGTAGCAATGCCACATCTTTATTAAAATGAAAAACGAACACAGACCACTCCCACCGGAACCTAAGCCCTCGAAAACATTAACTTCATCCAATATTTTTCAGCCACAAAGTTCAATAATATTTTGTTCTTTATTTCATAATTTCAATTCTTTTTTCGTTTTCATTTTTTATATTATCTTCATTTTCTCTTTTTTTATTAGAAAAATACACAATGATACTTGTTCATCTCTTCCGACTTACGTTCTTGTCTAAGAAAACTTATGTGAATTTATATTTATCAAGTTCTCATGTCTTTCCTTAATTTTGGATAAAAATATATTTATCTTTTCTTACTTATGTACTTTTTTTCTTTTCTCATATAAGCTTATATATGTCGAGATCTTTTATATGGACATATATTATATACTATATATATGTATTATATAATATATGTATAAGTGTTTATATATATACTTATGTATGTATGGTCCTTAAAATTATATGTAGATTAATTTATACTTTTTAGTTTAAAATTTTTAATTGATTATAAACAGAAAAAAATAATGGATTCAACACTGTATAATATTAAATCTTAGATTTTTTTTGGATGAGATGTAATATGATTGGTTGGAACGAGCTATGGTAGTTGGGTATCCCTGAATATTATATTTTAAAAATATTTGTGTGAATTTGAGTGGAACGAGCTTGATTATATGAAGTTTCTTAATGGATGTAGATGGAAATTTTTTTAAAAGTTTCTTAATATTATTTTCAAATGAAGAAGGAAAATCTTTTTATAGATACAAAATCTTATAACAATTTAGCTACAAACCTAATTTCTAATTAGGTCCATTTTTTGTCCTTTAGAAAAAACTGACACTCGAGTCAGGCTAGAATGTGCACCTAGTGGTGTGGAAAATGTTTAGAAATATCAACTATGTTGAAGATATGACTCATATGTAGATGATTGGATAACTCTATCTTTTAAACATTATCACTGAATCTCTTTGTTATTCGAAAAGAATCTATATTCTTTTGCTGCAACTTGTTGTATTTTCTAGCATGTAGTCGTTGTTTACGAAGGTAGATCATGACTAAATTCTCTTGTTTAAACTCTTTGAATCTCTTATGTTTGTGAGCTTGATCTTTGTAGTTTGCTTTCATCTTCTCAAATTGATTAGTCACTTCTTCCTGTAGTTTAGTTATTTTTTCCGTCATGTTTTTCAGCTTTCAAGCTAAGATCAATAGTTAGTCTAGTCAATTTATTATAGACAATCTTAATCGGTGACTTCCATGTGGATCTATTTTTTATGTGGTTGTAATCAAACTCGACTTGTGCTCAAACAAGGACCCATTGGTTGGGTTTATCTCCCCCAATGCATCCTATGAGATTGGCAAGAGTTCTATTTGTGACTTTAGACTAGGCATCCGTTTGTTGGTGACTTGTATTGCTAAATTTTAATAATTGGTTGAAATCTCCAAAGTGTCGTCCAAAAATAGCTTAGGAACTTAAGCTCTCGTTCTAAAACTATGAACTTAGGTATTCCATATAAACGTACAATTTCTTTAAAGGAAAAAATTAGCAACATAAAGAGCTTCTAAAGTTTTTCGATGAGGTAAAAATTGTGACATCTTAATAAAGTTGTCTACTACAATAAATACATAGTCATAACCCGTTAAGTTCTTGGACGACCTAGGATTAAATACATGGATAAGTTCTCTCATATGCTTTCAAGGATAGGTAGAGACATATTAAGCCTTGTGTTTTGTTGTTGTGTTTTAGCAGTTTGACATGTAAAATAGTGTTTGACAAGTTTGATAACATCCCTTTGTAATTTGGCCAATAGTATTGTTCACTAAGGAGTTGATACATCTTATTAATCCCAAAAAGTCCCACAGGTCCGTTGTTATGATACCAACTATGGTGTAACCCAGTTTTTGAAGGCAAGTTTCTTGATTCTTTAAAAATTGGTTTGTCTTGTGTGGTTGATCTGCTTTAGATCTTGTTAGATTAGAACTTTAAACTTGCTTATTAGCATTATAATGCTTCCATTGGTAAGGATGTGAATGACTTGTTCCATGTACTCTTCTTGCAGCTACTACCCCTTTTTCGTTTTTCCAATTTGATCTTAGCTTGTAAGCCATTGAGATGACAACTGGAAGTGTGCTATTCGGTTGAAGATCCATTTGTCCATTAATCAATGGTTGATTTGGCTTTGATCCCACCACATCAAGGCATCAGATTTCAACTTCAAGGCTAGTAATTTCACCTTCTTGCTATTGAGTCTCCATAAATTAAAAAAAAATATATCTCTACATTTTTTATCCAATCAAGGAAGGCTTTAATGTCTAATTTATCGTTGAACGAAGGTAGGTTCAATTTCATTTTAAAGTCGTGATGATTTATTCCTCTGTTTTTTTGGATTTCTACTACAAAAAGGAAATACTTGACACTTTGAATTTCACATTACTTGACCGTTTTATGAAAAATTGTCAAGAACAAACAAAAGGTGAAAGAATTAAAACTTTGTTTTGGAATATTTTCAATACTTGACGATTTTAACTGTTAAGTTTAATTTTTTTTCTTGACATTTTTTTGTCGTCAAGCAATATTGTTAAATTATTTTTTTTGCTAAAAGTTATCAAAAATTCATTTTTCAACTTTTCTCCCCTTTAACTTTACTTTCTCTCTTATTTCTCATTAAAAAAAATAGAAAAAATAACTAAAACCACTATCTTTCCTCTTCTCCTTCATTCAAGAACACCTCTTCATTTCATTAATAAAAAAAAAACTAAACCCTTCTCTCCATCTCCACGAAACCCACTCCAAAAACGGTTGAACCACGACTGACGACGATCCATGAAGGACGGTGACCCATTGTCGACGACGACCCACACATGCGACCCTATTTCTCTCCGTCTTCACGAAATCCACACCAAAAACGACTACGGCCAACGACGACGACTAACGATCCATGGCTGATGGCGTTGCTAACAACAACCACGGCTAACAACGACTTCGACGTGAACGATTTTGAACGACTCTGATATGTGACAACGGCCTCACTTTTGATGATTCTCCCTCACTTTGGCATAACTCACGAACCCTCATTTTCAGATCTACGGATTTGGAAGGTTTCAAACATTAGCCATTATGGTTCAAAGTTTTTTTTTGGTAAGCTTCGGTGAGTATCATTACTTTTGCTCTTTTAAATTGGCAGCTTTGTTTGAAAGTGCCATTTGGTGTCTACTGCAGGGAAATCGACGAAGCGCTGAGGCTTGGTGTCTATGTTCTAGGATGTTGTGAAGGCTTAGAAAACTAGGTGAAGGTATAACATTTCCGATTAAATCCAGTTATCTTATTCATTATGTCCAAAAATTAATTTCAAGTCCATGGGTATTAAGTTTTGGCATTTACTTTCATGATTTCTGCATTGTGCTAACTGTTATCAATGTAACATCTCAAAAATTTGAGATAATTTTAGGTTAATTATCTTAAAATAATAAGTTGGATTTATTTTGGAATCTAATTTGTTTTGG
>JBBPDJ010036786.1:0-13877 GCA_037974625.1 Cucumis cinereus | reverse complement strand
GAAACAGGCGCATCTTCACATTCTGGACAACTTTGAGGAAGTCCAAGCTTATAGAGAGTAAGAAATATTTCATTCAATACACGATTTTTTTATACTCTTTAGTTATTATTTTAATTTTGAATGTCATGTTCTAGACGACATGTAGATTTCTTAAACGCTACAAACCCCCGAGATCAAAAAATGAAAAGTGGTTGCGTGATGAGCACAATCGTATCTTCCTTAACTGGCTACGTGATCAGGTTAGTGATCTTGATAAACTATTATTCTTTCCCTCTTTTTCCCAATTGTTAAAGTTAGACTAAGCGAATGTTTTCAATAATATGTAGGTGATGACTGAAATTCACGAGGGAAAGATCGTTTCTTCAACTATACGATGAATTGCACACGGTCTACATCCTGTTTTGATTACATACGAGGGATACAACATTAAAGGATATTATTTCAGCACTAAGTCTCGTGACGACAACAGGACCATTCAGAACAATGGTGTTATGTTGGTTGCAAGTACAATGCAAGTTGCCAGTGCAAAGGACAAAAATCCAATAGTATATGACATATCTTTCTACGGTGTCATTCAAAAAATATGGGAAGTCAGTTATAGCACTTTTAAGGTTTCATTGTTTAAATGTGATTGGGTTGATACTAGCAACGGAGTGCGTGTTGATGACCTCAGATTCACATTAGTAGACCTTAGCCGTACCGACCATTCTTCAGATTCTTTTATCTTAGCATCACAAGCAAAATAAGTGTCCTACGTTAAAGATTCCAATGATGCTCGTTGGTCAGTCGTTGTTAAGCCACAAAAAAGATTTTTTGAAAAATATATATACTGACGAGCTAGGAGATACTTCATTGCACTGCCCAACGACTTTGGTATGGCACGAACCAACAAATAAAGACGACGAGGAGATTTCGTACATTAGATATGATCGTGAAGGCACTTGGGTCAACACATAGCCCATTGTTATTAGTACGTATATCCAACTTCTATACTTGAGTTTAATTCATTTTCATTAATGGTCTATATTCATTAACAAATAAAAAAATGTATTTATTTATTCGTGTATTGCAGATTATGATACTCGAAAAGGGAAATGATGAAGACTATGTTTTCTTTACTATTTGTTAAAAAACTTTGTATAAGTGAATTTCTTTACATTAAAAATGATTGCCAATTTCTTGTATTTCAGTTACAGACATCATTATTCTTCTTCACATTTAATAAATTGATGTTATCATTTTTTCACATTTGTCAACACATAAACCTGTAACAACTAATCATCATGACATTTGGTTTGTTATACTACAAATACAAACATGACACATGCACAAGTTAATGCATCGGACGGTGCGTGTTCTACGTCACCACAACACGAGAAAGGTAATATAAAAGAAAAATGAAGATGATGACCTACGGGAATGAATGAGATCACAAGAGTGAGTAGCGGGAGACAAAAAATGGTAGTCCAATACAAGGAGTTGGGTCAACCCATTGGTGAGAGCGCAACGAAGCTAAAGACTTTTATTGGTACCACGGTGCGGTTCCATGTGCCAATCATACATGCTACATGGAAGAAGGTAGCAAACGAGTTGAAAGATAAGATATATGAACTCATTAAGGTAACAATATGTTTCTTTCTTTATTTCTTACAAAAAAATTAATTAGTAAACTGTACACTAACCAACAAGTCTTGATGTTCTTGATTTAGGGTGACTTTGTAGTAGACCCGAGATCTAGGAAGAGTCTACTACAAAATGCTAGTGTCAGCTTTCGGCAATTTAAATCAACACTCACTACGAAATACATTAAGCCATTTAAGAATGATCGAGAGAAGCTGAAACATCCTCCCATTGAATACCATTTTATAGATCCTACACATTGGAATACATTTGACGCATCTCGTTTGACCGAAGAATTTGAGGTACGCATGCTAACTAACTCTTATTTTCTTTGGGTTCACTTACTTATGTACAATAATGTCCTTTATGTTTTACAATCCTTTTGTAGGTAATTAACCAGAAGGGACGTGAGAGACGACAAAACAATAAATAGAACCACCGAATGTCAAGAAAGGGTTATGCGAATCTCGTTGAAGAGATTGCATGTTATTTCTACTTTCAAACTTTAGTTCGATAGATGTATTTAATTAGAAACTTGAAAGTAAATTGTCTTTGTTTTCTATAGAAAGCAACTCCTAAAATCTCTGCAATAGTGGATCGCTCTATTGTGTTGAAGAAAGCAAACATGAATCGAGAAGGAAAAATACCAGATGAACACACTAAGGAAGTCGCTGATCGTATTGTAATTATACTTTAATCATCCCTTCCAATTGTTTAGAAATGATATGACAACAAACTTTTTCTTTTATAGGATGAGCTAATGACTACAAAAACTTCTAAGGGTCCATCGGTTGATTCTAGTATGGACATATTGTAAGAGGCAATTGGATCTGATGATCCACATGGAAGGATTAGAGGTGTTGAACGCTATGTGACGAGAACGAAGAACTTTCACACGGCTAAGGAGAAAAGGAAGACTAATGAAGTGGAGGAAGGGTTGTATGTCCAAGAACGAGCTAGAATGGCAACGCGTATCTTGGAGCTAGAGGAAGGACTGAGGAAGCATAAGAGTCATCATGGATCGATAAGAGATGAAGAAGGTATCAACGAGTCAAAAGTGAAAAGTGAAATGTCGTTGAAAAGTATGAATACTTTGGCGTCAAGTCCTGAACAACAAATGGATGAAGAAGAACATATAGAGGAGAAGAAAAGCATGGAGGAAGAGATTGCGTCAATAGTTGGTGAACTAAAGGTGAAATACTGAACGTTTTAGGCATTTTTATACTATTGTATAATGAGATAAGCTTTTATAACTTACCTAACTATGACTTTGTAGGTTGGAGATGAGAAGGAATATGTGGACGTTAAACCTGGATCTTCGAAGACCGTAAAGGTTATTACCAATGTATTTTTAGTTTTTCTAAAAATGGTAAATGGTATGAAGGACTTGTGGAATGCAACTTCCACTTATTTTTGTAAGATGGAATTTCGTGTCTCCTGGCAGTTGGAACCGTAGACAACGTGGTTAGTGCAGGAACCATTTTTTACTATGACGTAGATGGTGATTTCATGAAGGTTTCTGTGGATGTTGTGGTTGATGGTGAGTGTGCCGTCTCTGTACCCGGCAAAGAAGGGATACATATACTCTCGCAAGAGGTAGGATCACAATTATTATGGTTGCGTGAATTGGTCATTCTGTAGGAAGTAAAGCTAAACTACTTTTATTTACTTATTTTATTTTACAGAATATGTATAACTTTGTCTAACTTTGTGATCTTATGATAGAGAGAAGAAGTGTGTCACCCATAAGATTTTGGCATTACTAGATTAACACCAATTCAAAATGCACCTGTAGCACTACGATGCTTGCTAAGAGAACTCGAGTACATAGGCTAAAAAATATAATAAATGTTCCTGCTGAGTTATTTGGAGTGCAGCGAAAATGTTGCATCTTCCTAGAGGTGTTGTGTGACTTTTGCAACATGCGTCCGATATCGACTCCTTGTATCGATGCATTCATTATGTAAGTTTCTTGTGATTTTTGTGCAATAGTATGTTTGATGATGCTGAAGTTGATGTTTATATCATGTTTGTAGGTACCTCTACAAAGTGCTTGAGAAGTCGAACAAATTAGGAGTATATAAGTTTTGTGATGCTAGATCAATCTTGTTGGGTACAAACAAGAAAACTCGCGCACAACTCCTAAGTGCTAGAATGCAAGGGACATACCAGAATCAGGTTTTAATGATTCCATATAATCCAGGATATGTCTAGTAACTACTTTGTTGAAACAATATCACGTTACTGCAAGATGTTTAGTATATGCATGCATTGACACATCTGTGAAACGTATTGGGTGTTTAGTGGCGATAGACTACACGAGGGGTCTTGCATATTGGGTGGATCCATTGAAAAACCAAATTCACAGCGACATCATGGCTGTGGTGAAAATGTATGTCGACCTTTACATTCATCTATTTATGTTTTTTTATCGTATATAGTTTTTAACTGTTTTTATTGAGGTTATATTTACACTCGTCCAAAACTTTGTAGGACTTTTGAAATTGGTAAGAAAAAGAAACAATTCTGGAAAGTTATCAAGGTATATGAGGTGGGAATTTGATGGAATAGGGTCGTTGGTTAGTGTAACTTCATGATTGCAAACATATACAAATTTTGTGTTGGTTGTGTCTACAGGGTCCGAAGCAGTCTGGCGTTGTCGAGTGCAGATATTATTTCATGCGTTTCATGCGTGATATAATTTTGTCCAACAACGATTTGATTGTTGAGATAGTACGTATTTGTTCTAGATTTCACTAAAGCATAAGAAAGTATGCATCTAACTCATATTTTCTGATGCGCAGATGCAAAGTGCACCATCGACCTACAGTCAAGAAGAAATAGATATCGTTAGGTTCGAGTAGACTGAATTTGTGGGGACCTATGTATTCTTCGCGTAGACTTAAGTAGGATTTGTTTGATGGTATTTTGTGATTTTTTTTGGATATTGCATAAGACATTTGTATATATACTACTTATCTAGTGTATTATTTTGCTTGCGTAACTTAAGACATTTCTATATACATACTCATTTTGTAATGCTTTTAACATTTTTTGAGTAATATAAGACATTCGTAATTGAATGCACTCAATTACTTACAATGGATTTGGTTAAAGGCCCGTAAATGGTAAGTTGACCTATAAACAAACTTCAACTTCGTTATATAGTGAAACACTATACGACATTAAGTAAACTAAAAATTGTTGTTTTATTGTAGGACTTGGTTTCAAGGATGCTTTTGTTTATAATGCTATATGGGTGTATTTGTGGCAAATAGGTAATGTATTTACACACTATCGCCTCTCTGTCGCCTATTGTTGGGATTTTTTGAGTTTCAGGTTCAACAATCGTACCCGCCCCCTTCCACATTGTTATGTTTCTACGAATACTTGTCTTCCCCCTATTCTACATATTCTTTGCTGTCCCCTTCCCCCTTTTCCATATAGGTCCATTGGTTTAGGTAACAAACATGTTAGATACTGATTTGATAAAGATATTGTTTGGTGCCTCTTTTCTTGTTTCATATGAACACTTCTTTTGCCAAGAAAAGTCATGAAAATATTGTCTGTTGTCCCCCCCTCACTCCTTGCATATAGGTCAACTTTTGTAGGTTACGAAGTGTTAGAATACAACTTTCATTAAGATTTTGTTTGCTGCCCCCTCCCCTTTTTGCATATAGGTCCATTGGTTTAGGTTACAAACGTGTTAGATACTGATTTCATGAAGAGATTGTTTGGTGCGTGTTTCCTTATTTCATATGAACACTTCTTTTGTCATTACGAAAGTCATGAAAATATTGTTTGCTGCCCCCTCCCTCTCCTTGCATATATGTCAACTTTTGTAGGTTACGAAGTGTTAGAATACAACTTTCATTAAGATATTCTTTGTTGTCCCCTCCCCCCTTTTGCATATAGGTCCATTGATTTAGGTTACAAACATGTTAGATACTGAATTGATGAAGATATTGTTTGGTGCCTCTTTTCTTGTTTCATATGGACACTTATTTTGTCATTAGGAAAGTCATGAAAATATTGTTTGCTGTCCCCCCCTCCTTGCATGTAGGTCAACTTGTGTGGGTTACGAAGTGTTAAAATACAACTTTCATTAAGATTTTGTTTGTTGCCTCTCCTCCCTTTTGCATATTGGTCCATTGGTTTAGGTTAAAAACATGTTAGATAATGATTTGATGAAGATATTGTTTGGTGCCTCTTTTTTTGTTCCATATATGAACACTTCTTTTGTCATTAGGAAAGTCATGAAGATATTGCTTGGTGCTGTTTCCTTGTTTCATATGCACACTTCTTTTGTCATTGTTTGCTTGCCCTTTTGCATATAGGTCCATTGGTTAAGGTTACAAACATGTTAGATACTGATTTGATGAAGATATTGTTTGGTGGCTCTTTCATTGTTCCATAAGAACACTTCTTTTGTCATTAGGAAAATCATGAAAATATTGTTTGCTGCCTCCCCCCCTCCTTTCCCCTTGACATGTAGGTCAACTCTTACAGGATAGAAAAGTGTTAGAATACAAATTTAATGAAGATTTTGTTTGCTGCCCCCTCCCCTGTTTTGCATATAGGTCATTGGTTTAGGTTATGAACGTGTTAGAATACTAATTTCATGAAGATATTATTTTCTACTGGCTTTTTAACCCCCCTCCCTTTTACATTTAGGCGAATTGGTTTAGGGTATATAAAAGAGTATGCAAACTTGTCTTCCCCCATGTTGTGCATAATAGTCTTTTGGATTCTTTTTTGTCACCTATATGTCGTATGAGAAACACTAGTTGTTGTCATGCGATTGACTTACAAAACTAGATTGTGTGTGATTTTACCTCCGCTTGGTACATGCATGACCTCTAAATAATGTGTTGCATGAACATCTGCCATACTTACGTGTTAATTTATATCGATATTTCAGGTATTCGACGAAAGCTTGGAGCGTAGAAGCATGACACAATAGAGAAGTTGAAGTTGTCATTTGTTAAGTTGTAATTTGTTACTCGTAGAAGCATGACAGGATGAAAAGTTGTAGTTTGTTAAGTTAAGTTGAAATTTTCATTTGTCTCCATTCTTTCATTTGTGTCATTGTATAAGAAAAATATTTACTTTCAAATGTAAATTGATGCTTCATTGTAAATATTTACTTTCGATTTTATGATTACTTTCCTCGCACTATTTATTTAATAATGACATTTACAATTACTTGTCGTCAATTGAAATTTCTTGACAGGAAAATGAAAATGTCAAATATAGTTAATACATGACAATAAAATTCGTGTTGCTATAGGAACTTTAATGACACAAAAAATGTGTCGTAGCCTATCAATTTGTAACAATAAAAAAATGATATCAATGAACATATATTGACATAAATTTAATGTCACTGAAAATTAAACCGTGACGCAAATAAACTGTCGTGAATAACACATAATTGACAGAAAATATCCAATTTTGTCCTCAATGATGAATTTTTTTTTCTGTCGACGACAACGTTACAACGAACGTTTAAAATGACACTAAATAGTAAATAATGACACGCAAAATATGTCACACAAGGATAAACAACGACGTGTTTTTTGCGGTGTCATTAAAAGTCCTATGTTGACAGTGGATACAAGGATGCAAAATATGTGTCACGAATTCTGTTCGTGACACATTTTTTGCGTCGTTATATCCAAGTTTTCTTGTAGTGACATGATACATATAGCTCCTTGGAATGATACATGACACAAAAAATGTTGTTAAATGGCACATGGCAAGAAAAATTTCTACATATACTTCTCTATAATTTTAGGGTTTGGTGTGGACGATTTTGAGAACTTTAGGTTAAAGTTTGGCTGAGTTTGGCTAACAAAAATGGCGTTTACTTGATTTTTACTTCTAATCCAGTAATTTGGTTACACAATTTGTGTTTCTCTAATTAGTTAGACTTGAAATACTTATTTTGAGTTTCATTGGGCCCTTATTTATGAGATTTGTGAGATTTCATACAATGTCTTGAGTTATTTTGTTTTATTTTTCATGTTTTACTTTCATTAGTTTAAGATCTAGAACGAGCATTGTACGTAGATTAAATTGAGAACTTAATCACACGTACATATTGTGTTCAACTATGCTATATATCTGTGAATTGAGATTTAGTTTATGGCTTTGTTAAAAAAAATCGTATTAACATGTTTCATCTTGTTGGTAAAATTTAATATGTGAATCTCAATTCGTCGTCCTAAGCGTTCAGGCTTAGTTCGTCTTACCAACAAGCATGTAACGTTATTGTTCCCAACACGTTGGTTAGTTTAACATTGATTTGCTAGTCCATGTTTGATTCATTACAGTTTGGCCAATGTTTCTAGATAGTTGGTTTTGTTGTAAAATTATAGACCCCTATTCTTATATATAATAAATCAACGAACCAATCCCTATGATCTATCCCAACAATCTTTTAATCGAAAGGTAATATACAGGTAACCCTTTGTTTCTCACCGTTATCTTACTTTCCCACACTTTATTTATGTGTTTTACTTTACCTATCAACAACTCCACCACTATACTTTGTTCCTTAGACAAATTTAGCTTAGAGAAGTGTTAAACACAAAGGTTCTTGTGTGGTTAAATCCGATCTCGCTACTAATACCTATCAAGAACAAGTGGTTTACATCGACATCTTACAAATTGTATTTGATTGTGGGAACCCTTAACGAGTTCTTGTCACTAGTTAATTAAAAACCAGTAGGTGATAAAACCAATCCATGACAACATAAAAGCTACTCTTGCAACATCATATACAAAAGTGTTAATGTTGTCTTCTCATATTACTCTTTGTTCATTCGTTTCCTTTAACAAATTAATACGAACCATGATTGTGTTTATTTGTTAATTTTGATTTCTTCTTTTTAATTTTCAATATGCTAGTTATACTGCTAGAAGTTTAGTTTTGTACGTACAAAATGATCAATAATCATAACATGGATGGGTGCTTAGATTTTAGAATAAACTCACAATAAATACTTTATTGAAAAATATAGTAAAGTGTTTAAACTAACCTTATTGATACTATGCAAAAGGTTATATTATTTTATATTCAACATTTAAACTTAACCGTTTTGGAAGTAAAGCAAAAGGTCTTATTATTTAGCGTTTCATGCTATTACTTTATATTCATCCTTTATCATATTATTTCAATATGATCTTTATGCTCGAATGACAAGGGCTCTTATGTTCAATCCTCTCTTCCAATGCCCACCATGGTTATAGAAGCCAAGTCGGATCATCCCACCAATTGCGGAATCACTTACTAAGAATCTACCTAACGGAATTTTGAACCACACATTTGGTTGTTTACCCTCCAATACTATTTGAGACTCTTGCGTACTCCCACCTGGCATCTCGATTTCAATGATCACGGGAGAACCCCATCCAGAGGCGTTGCTTGGCATCATTACTTCAACGCTTGCCTCGTACCAAATATTTTGTTTGAAATCAGATGCATTCAAGTTCCAACGACAATCGAGCCAAGATACCTGAGAAAGTCGGGCTTCTTCAATTGAGTAGCTGCAAGATTTTAAATGCCATGGTGAGAGAGATCAATAAATTGACTCATTTGATCCTATGACCTTTTTTTGTCCACCATATATTTTCTGAAACGTACGGTAGAAATATTGTTTTAGACCTTGTTTTCATCTTTTTTTATTTTTATTTATTTTCCATAGTCGTCCAAAAATTCTTTTATACTCATACAATTAATGAATAAAAAGAATTTGAGTTTAAGATTATACCCGCAAAATTTCACGGGGGCCCAACTCCAGTATCGAGTGTCATTACTCCATGTTATTGTGGAAGCTCTTGGAAATACGAGAAAGTGTGTGCTTTGGGATGCCATTAAAATAGTAGTTGGATGAAGGAGAGACAGATGGAAATAAAGATGAGAATGAGAAAATGGTGTGTAAAGGTCCTTGATTGGTTACAAGTATGGAGGATGATGAGATGTTGAAGTAGTAAGTGATGCCTTTCTTCTTATATAGCCATGTATGAGGGTATTTTAGACCTTGGACTTTCTCTCTTTTGTTTATTCAATTTTTTTAACATCTTAATTAGTTTCATTTTTTATATATTATTTTAACTTAATTGCTTTAAATTAATTATTAATTTCCAATGCGTAATTCACACTCATTATCAAAACATATACATAATAAGATAAAGAACCCTAAAACAAAACCATTTTATTAAAAAATAATAAATTAAGACCCTTCAATGGTAATAAATATAAACAACAATGGATGAATTCAAACAAATTACATTACGTGGAACCCTTTTATATGAGGTTTTTTTTTATTATTTTTGAAAAAAAAAACCCCATTTAACTAATTACATGGAACAAAAGAACAGTTTTAGTTAAAAAATCAATTACCACGAAGAAAAAATCACCCTCACACAAAGTTAATTGAAAATGGTTTATAAAAAAAACTTTTTATATTAATTTATATTAATAATAATTTAAACTTTTCCAAAAAAAAGAAAATTACTTTATAAAAAAACCCAACTATTTATACTTCAATAAAAACAAAAACTACGAAAAGACAAAAATTCATTACACATAATTTTCCTATGACCTGTAGATATTTTGTCCATTTTGTTATATTTACTTCATACAAAAAATAACGAAAGTACAAACTATTTATATTTCATAGAAAAAAAAAACCACGAAAAACCAAACATTCATTACACTTAATTTTTCTATGAAAAGTAAATATTTTGTCCATTTTGGTATTATTGATAATTTTCCTAGTTATATATAAAATAATTATAAATTGTACATATATTTATATACTACTATTTGTTAAAAACCCTTTTTATACAACTATTAATTCTTAAGTAATGGAATTATGTAAAATTTATGCATTTATATCATCGAATAAATAATATATATATTTTGCAGCTATTATTATTATTTATCCCTAATAGCTCTAATAGCATTCCAAAGTACAATCTAACATCGTTTCTTTATGATTCCAATAATCTGTTCTACCCATTAGTCTCTTTGATCTCCATCTGTCTCACTCACTCTCTCTTCTGGTTATCTTATTTAATTTCAAAATCAAAACATGAAAGCATTAAACATTCATGGGAATCTATTCTCTTTTAATTTATTGAAAATATCTGTGAATAGAATCTGTGGAAATTAGAAAGAAATTAATATTGAATATGAACCATTCCTATCCATAGATTATCAAAACTTTATTGATTTGAAGTTTATATTCTTTTTGAAACTCATGCCATGAAGATAAGGGTGCTCATTTTGTAAAGACATGGATTGGGCATATATGTTGATATCTTTTTCCATGGGATTTGCATATTTGTTATTATATGGGTAGAATGTTCATTTGTGGTATGTATGAAAAAACTAGATTAATAAAAATAAGGTTGTTCATCCAGGAATGCCTTGTTAGCGGTTACACTAATAACATAGAATATAGCTAAGGATGCATAAAACAAAATCAAAGAACACCAGAAGTTTGGTAACCCAGTTCGGTGGATACCACCTACGTCTGGGGGGCTTAATTGTCCAATTAAGAACAATGATTTATTATCTCATCAAGAGTCTTAAGCGCTTACAATAAAGCAATGATAAACTAACATTCATGAACATAATTAAGTCAATTCATATAGAACTAATTTTAGACTTCCACTAAAATCTATCTGCTGAAAGTTTATTCTGTATCTTCAACTCACAGGCTCCCATTGATTAAGTGCATGTGATACAGTAAAAAGTTAGGCTCCCTAACTTGTTCAATGCTTGCCAACATTGTTCTTCACAAAGTTAATGATTGAATAATTAATAACATATTATCACTACTACAGAAAAGGGTTTATTTGACAGTGAAAAACTGTCAAGTAAGGGATTACGTAACGGTTTTAAATCCGTCAACTAATCAAGTGTCAAGAATAATTTTTTTTCGTGACAGTGCAAAACTGTCAAGAATAAAAGTTTACTTGACAACTATCCACTGTCAAGAATAAAGCTTACTGTCAAGTAATCTAGTGTCAAGAATAAGGAAAAATTTAATTTTGACGATTTTCTACTATCAAGAATTTGTTATTCTTAACAGTTTATCACTGTCAAGTTTTACACCATACTTAACAGTGTTTCACCGTCAAGTTAATTTTGTAATTTTTTTTAAAAAAATTAATATTTATTGTACCCTGTATTTTGCACCAGTTTTGTCCCTATTTTGCACCTATATTTGCAATACTAAAATCGTATATATACAATGTAAAGATAAGAACCGAGAGCATACATTCATTGCATTTTAAATAACACAGTGAGTTTATTGATTACATAAATCAAATTACATAACCGTATATAACATAAAATTTCAACAAGTAGAGTGTAGTGAGGGATACAGAAAGCCTTCAAATCCACCTAACCATCGAAAGCAAGAACCTATAATGCACAAAGATGATTGAGCAAAGTTATTACTTCGGTGTTAACGATATCTTCATATCCAATGCGTAATTCACACTCATTATCAAAAGATAAACATAATAAGATAAAGAACCCTAAAACAAAACCATTTTATAATAAAATAATAAATTAAGACCCTTCAATAGTAATAAATATAAACAACAATGGATGAATTCAAACAAATTACATTACGTGGAACCCTTTTATATGGTCTTTTTTAATTATTATTTTTGGGAAAAAACCCCATTTAACTAATTACATGGAACATAAGAACAGTTTTAGTTAAAAAATCAATTATCACGAGAAAACATAATCCTAACACAAAGTTAATTGAAATTATAAAAGTTAACTAATTTATATTAATAATTATTTAAACTTTTCAAAAAAATTACTTTATTCTATATATATCTTTCAAAAATAATAAAAAAAATTACGAAAAGACAAAAATTCATTACACTTAATTTTTCTATGAATGGTACATCTATATAAAATAATTATAAATTCTACATATATTTATATAATACTATTTGTTAAAAACCCTTTTTATACAACTATTAATTCTTAAGTAATGTAATTATGTAAAATATATACATTTATATCATCGAATAAATAATATATATATATATATATATGTATGTATATTTTGTTGTTATTATTATTATTATTTATCTCTAATAACTCTAATAGCATTCCAAAGTACAATCTAACATCGTTTCTCTATGATTCCAATAATTTGTTCTACCCATTAGTCTCTTTGATCACCATCTGTCTCACTCACTCTCTCTTCTGGTTATATTATTTAATTTCAAAATCAAAACAGGAAAGTATTAAACATTCATGGGAATCTATTCTCTTTTAATTTATTGAAAATATCCGTGGAGTATAGGTTATGAATAGAATCTGTGGAAATTAGAAAGAAATTATTATTGAATATGAACCATTCCTATCTATAGATTATCAAAACTTTATTGATTTGAAGTTTATATTCTTGTTGAAACTCATGCCATGAAGATAAGGGTGCTCTTTTTTATGGGATTAACATATTTGTTAGTATATGGGTAGAATGTTCATTTGTGGTATCCATGAAAAAACAAGGTTAATAAGAATAAGCTTGTTCATCCAGCAATGCCTTGTTAGCACTTACACTAATAACATAGAATATAGCTAGGGATGCATTAAACAAAATCAAAGAACACCAGAAGTTTGGTAACCCAGTTCGGTGGATACCACCTACGTATGGGGGGCTTAAGTGTCCGATTAAGAACAATGATTTATTATCTCATCAAGAGTCTAAAGCGCTTACAATAAGGCAATGATAAACTAACATTCATGAACATTATTAAGTCAATTCATATAGAAATGATTTTAGACTTCCACTAAAATCTATCTGCTGAAAGTTTATTCTGTATCTTCAACTCACAGGCTCCCATTGAATAAGTGCATGTGATACAGTAAAAAGTTAGGCTCCCCTAACTCGTTCAACTCTTGCCAACATTGTTCTTCACAGAGTTAATGACTGAATAATTAATAACATATTTTGTCTAACACGTTACTCATGTTTTGATAGAAAGTATTAAAACATAACCTTCATACCTTCTCCACCCTTTTCGAATGCTTAGTATATCATGTTATATATATTTTTCACACGTTTCATTCTACCAAAAACCCCATAAATATATTCTAACAAATAACATGTAACGCCCCGGGTTTTCAAACCTTAACCCAAGGTCGCTACTTAAGTAAAAATCATTAAATTCATTTTAAAAGACAAAGACAAAACAAAACAAACATTTTA